>JAHPZR010005476.1:0-20000 GCA_019787425.1 Platygyra sinensis
GTGGTGCGTGGATAATATAGTGTTGAGTAGAATGTCTGTTCGATCACTTCCTGTTGCTGGGAAATTTGATCGTGAGAATGTCCGAAAGTCTACGTCGGAAGCTGACATTAAAAGCCCTGAGGAAATAAGACGAAGTGTTCGCGTAAGACAACCGAGTAAAATGTTTGGAAGTGAGAGCTACAGAGCCGAAAGAGCAAGAGCATTGTTTTACTCGCGCAAAGGTTACGTTGGTGCCCTTACAAAGTTACAAGAAACTATTCAAGAACTGATGAGCGCTGGGGGGACTTCGGAAGAATTGAAGTCGAAACAAAAGGCATACGACGAAGTTTGGCGGAAATTCGTGGGTGCTCATGAAGAGTATGTTGAATGTCTGGAATTACTCGAACATGAGGAGGAGCTAAACCAAGCCCATATAAGTTACCAACAACAGATTGAGCGGAAATTGACCTTTGATTCTAAAATTAAGTCATGGAAATTGGAGGCTTTGGAGAGAGAACCGTATTCCCGAAGGTCTAACCGGAGTCGCAGTCACACAAGTAGATCCTCTGGTTCAAGTTCTCTCTCATTGGCCTTAGCCAAGAAAAAGGAACAACTTGCTCTTGCTCAGCTTAAAACCAAACAAGTATTACGTGAGCAAGAGCTGAAGCGGAAAATGTCGGAACTGCAGTATGCGAAGGAGTTTATGGAAGCTCAAATGGAGGAAGAAAGGGCGGCAGTAAGCTTCAATGTCTATGAAGAAGTTGAAGGGCAAGGTGCAAGCAGTAATGTGGAGGATTACGATGAACGATTGGCAGAGTTAGCAACTGATGGGACTAACATGGGTGGCAACCAGGAGATGGCTGAAGTCAAAGCAAACATGTTAACTGTCGAAGAATCACCTGTTGAGGAACGTCCATCTGTGAGGCCAACTCCAGTCATTCAAGAGTCACCCAGGATATTGTCTGTGGTTAAAGGTGAGAATTTAGCCGAGCCTCATAACCAAGAATCCCCTCAGACACCATTAGCAAGTCCACCTGAGCATTGCACTCAAGCCATGGCTAGCTCGGCAGCAGCAGCGCGCCCGCTTGAACAATCTGTGGCGCCAAGCCAAAGCGTTGGAGAAGACGTTGCAAGAGTTCTACATCAAGTTGTTTCCATGCCAAAGGTTGAATACATGCGATTCGATGGAGATCCTCTGAAGTATGTTTCATTTATGCATAATTTCGAGACGTGCCTGGAAAAGGACAATCCAGACAATTCAAGACGTTTACAGCTCCTAATTCAGCACTGTTTTGGTAAAGCAAAGGATGCTATTGAAAGTTGCGTGAACCTACCAGTGGATGAAGGCTACTATGTTGCCAAGAATGCCTTGCACGAGAACTTTGGCCTTCCACATATCATAGCCAAGGCGCACATCAGAAAATTGGAAAATTTACGCCCTTTGAAACAAGCAGACGGAACGAGCTTGCTGGAGTTCGCACGCCATTTGGAGGTGGCCAATAGAACACTTTCAGGCATGGGGTCTGAATATATCAGCGATTTGAATCACACAAATACATTAAGGGAACTTAACAAGAAGCTGCCCTTCTTTATGAGGATTAAATGGACAGAGTGTGCTGGAAGAATTATCTCAGCTGGATCAAAACCACAGTTTGCAGATTTTCTAAAATTCTTAAAGGACAGAGCTAAGCTTGTTAACAACGAATTTGGAGAAGACCTGACCACCAGTTCAAAGGAAAAAGTGAATGTGAAACAAAAGGATCTTTGGGGCCGGCCCCCCTCAAGGGTCACGTCACTAGCCACCGGTGTTCGAGGCCAGCAAGGGAACTTGCGCAGAATGAATCAGGCAAGACCCGTCTGTGTTGTTTGTCGTGGTCATCACGGAGTATGGAGGTGCGATAAATTCAAGAATCAGTCACATCAGGACAAGTGGAAGGTAGTACAGGAACAAAACCTTTGTCTCAAGTGCCTTCAGGTCGGTCACTTTGCAAGAGCTTGCCCGAAGACTCGCTTCAGGTGCCAGGTGGAAGGATGTAACAAGGATCACAACACCCTGATGCATCCCCCTTCAGCAGGTCTCAGCGATGCGGGTGTTAGTCAGAGTCGTGCAAATCAAGAAGCTACGGAAGCTAACGTCAGCCATGACATGGGTGGAATGGCAAGAGATGAAGCCACAGTAACAGCTGTAACTGGGGCCGGCGAGAGAGTTTGCCTTAGTGTTGTCCCGGTCAAGGTCCTGGTTAAGGATAGTAGTTTGATGCCAGTCCAGACATATGCCTTGTTGGACAGTGGGTCCGAAGTGACTCTTTGCCATGAGAAACTGCGAGAGAGGTTAGGTGCAAGTGGGACAAAGTTGCAATTCACTTTATCAGGGATGACAGGTTCAAGCAGAGTAGAGAGTCAACAAATAGATCTTGTGGTGATGTCAATGGATGAATCAGTGTCAGTAGAGTTGTCAAATGTCAGGACAGTCAAGTATATGCCAATATCAGAGAGCTGCATAGCCAAGAAAGAAGATCTTGAAAACTGGCCACACTTGAGTGACATTGAGTTGCAACAATTGGATATTGGTGGTGTCATGTTAGTCATTGGCCTTAAAGAGAAACCGAATTTGTTCTTGCCATTGGAGTGCCGGGCTGGTGAGGAAGGAGAACCAGTGGCAGTCAGATACAGCTTAGGGTGGACGGTGATAGGTCGCGTTGGTGGAGAAAGCTACAATGGCGAATGCTCAGCCAACTTCTTACGTTTAGTGGACAGCTCCAATGTGTGCACTAACATGTTACATTTGGAAGACAGTGTTTCCTATGACGATCTGCTTGAATATAAAAACGTTTAAGTAAACGGAAATTGACACGAGAATTGAGCTTTTGATCAGATCGCTTCTGATAACTTAATCGATTCTCTCTACTAACAAAAGCGAACGAGAATTTAGTTTCACAGCAATGAAACGAGAAGTGAGTTTTTGTTCAGACCACTTGAGCGACTTAATTTTCTCCAAAAGGCTAGTAAGAAATCAAATCACTTACGGTTTCCGAAGGAATCCAAGACGGTAGTTGATCCACTTCACCATACCACTGAAAATAAGTACAGAGAAGTACTTCAGTTTATTGAACAAAAGACACAATAAACCAACAGAGATAATTAATTGATCATAAAAGGAAAACTTACGTCGTCAAATAAATCATCTGCCGTTTCCCGAGGTAACGGTGAATTGCGATTACTCTGAAAAAAGGAACGATTAATGTTAGCCAAGTTGTGTATTCCAAACATATAGTGCTGAAAGTCAGTAATTAGTGTGTCGCGTCACTGTTTGTAAAACAAAGGCAAGTTGAATACAATTCACGCGCAAGATAGAGCAAAATGACTTACATTTTCTCGCGCCGCGCGTTCCATATCCTCGATTTCTCGCAGGTCAGCATTTGTAAACTGTAAAGCAAAAGACATTTGGATTAAGTTTATTTATTCCGCTTATTTACATGGTTGACAGTAACTATACTTCACACATCGCTTTTATTTCATTGTGTTGTTAACGGAGTGTTTGATGCAAATTTAAGTCAAAGTAACACGCATAATTACACTTGCTTAACAGTGCGTGTTAAAGCAACCGTTCAGAGTCTGTTATCGTGCTACAAAATATGTTAAACAAACCCAAAATAAACTCACCGAATCGAGAAAGTCAAATTCATTTTCCACGTTTGCGGTCGGAACCTCATTGCCGGACGCCTGTGCATGATAAAAGAATAAAAAATGTGATCAAAAGATAGAATTGAATCTTTTAACGGTTATTTAAAGCAATGTTCGAATGATCTAAGAGTTTAAATTTACGCTCTAAAATGTAAGAGAAGAAGACAGTTTTCAAATCAGCTAGCAAACTTCGCTCGCACGCTTGTTTTCTTAGTGGGCATAGTGATAAGGAGAAAGTTAAGCAAAGTTAAAAACGTTTCACTTACCATTATCGTGGTTGCAGGAATAACCTCAGATGTTGGCAAAAGTCCTTCGGTATGATCGGATGGAATCTGTAAAAGAAAAGGGAAATTGGTCGGTTAAGAAAAAAAAAAAAGAATTAAAAAACACACAGATCGAGCGAAGTATTTCAACTTACTTCGATTTCTTGCACAGTCAATTCTGTCAACCTCGCATAAGCCATTGTCATCCACTCATCGGGAATTAAAACAGAGTCCATTATCATTTGCCATTCTTGGGTCGAGGAACAAGCGTCCAAAACAGCTTGAAATTCGCGAACCTCGGTAACGAAAGCCATGTTGATAAACAGTGAACACAATTTTTCCAAACAACGAATCGAACGAAATATTTCCTAGCAAAGCGATTGCAAGAAAGATGACGCTTTCGAAATCTGCCCGCTTTTATTTTGAACAGTTAATAGATTTTTCATGAGCCAATCAGGGTTCACTATTAACGGACAAGCCCAGGCAACCTTATTGTTTGTATTGTACTAGAGTGACGCTTATTAGTATGGAGGAAGACACTTTACCTAGACAGTTTGAATAGTAATGATTTACCTAGGCACTTCATTAGTATGCAGGAACGCATTTTATTAGTATGCAGGAAGACAGGGGAAGACAGGGGAAGACAGTAATCCGGCTAAGTTCCAACATGATCTACTACTGATGTACGTACTCTAAATTTTCCAAAAGTTCAAACTGGCGTACAAACTTACTCTTTAATGCTAGGGACCTCAAACTTTGCCATTTTGGTATTTTCGATGTGTTCGTTCCATTTCTGGCATTCTTTAAGTTATAGCCCATAATGTAAAAGATTTTTTGGAAAATTGTGGTCACGTGACCCCAGCTGCAAAGTGCCCATTATTTGTGACTGGTAACTGTTGGCGATTAAACTTGGAAATTCCGGGGAGGCACGGTTCCATTTTCATCTCCGAAGTTTTCAAGTAAGATATAACATAACTTATTTGTATGGTCGCATCTATGTTCACGTTAAAAGAAAAGAAACCGAACAAATTGGAATAGCTGTTTCCGACTTGCACTACTTGTAAATCACTGTTGAAAAGCTTTCATATGAATGGTCGCTGCTTATAGTGTCAGACTTTATGCTGTGCTACAAACAGTATCACATGAAACACTACTCAGTAGCTGTGATTGAATGGTCACATTTGGGTTCAATTGGAGAGCCAAAATGATAGATCCAGGATACAGGGCTAGATAAACTTTACCACACGAAAGTCTCCTTCACGATTATAAGCGCAAACTAAAATTTGAAAAAGATGGAGAGGAAGGCAAACTATCTGTGTGTATGAGATTTTAGCGCCTTTCCTTCCAGGCGCTGGGTGTTCAATTAATTGAAGCGCGAAAAACCGCGAGCGAAGAAATAGCCTCGAGTGTTGGCAAAACCTGTCAAAATTGACCAATCAGAGGGTATACAAGAACCTGATATACCGGAAGGTTGCGAACAAGCGTTCATTCGCTTTCTCTCGCCGCGCTTCTCCCCTACTTTTTCGTCGGCCGTTTTTTGCTCTGCGGGGGCTCCAACTAACTGAACGTCAACGCCTGGAAGAGGCTATCGAGATTTATGCTTGATGACCCAGGTTATCTACTTTCAAAAACAGAGGAACCACATTTATTTACGTATTTACTTAAGCATAGATTAAATAGAACACGAGGAGTGAAGCACTTATAGCAAATAAACTGTGCAAAACTACATTGTAGCTTCAGTTATAAATAATTTCATATTTATTTTTTTCTAGCTTTCACAACGTAACACAGTTTGATCTTAGCTTCACAAAAGGAATACAGTTCATTTTAAATCCCATTGAAAATAATGAAAGGCCGTTTAACCCTCTGACATATGCGTGATAAATAGTATTCTGATCTTCTCGCAATTTGTCAACTAAAAGAACTTGTTGCATAGCGATTAAAAAATAATAATTATAACGGATGACGTTTTTAACGAGAAAGACAGAGAAAGCATACAGCAATTGATTGCTTTGGTCCAATATTCACGAAGTATTACCAAGCCGCTCATAAAAGATAATAAAGGCTAAAGCAAGCTCTCAGGCCATCTTTATTGTGTGGTTTTCAACAGTCCAGCTAGGTCACTAAATCTAAAGGAAGGATCCAAGAAGTTAACCAAGTTAATAAGAAAGGATAAGATAAGATCTAGCCTTTATTGAGAGTTAACTGATAAACTCATGTGGCCTCTACGAGTATTACAAATTTGTGACAATGACATTGAATTTGAGGGGAACTGCAAATGAAATGGAACAAAACGACAAAATATACTCTGCAATCATTTTTAAGGCGTAGATTTTTTTAACCGAAAGAAAAGTCAATCCAATTACTACTTTTACACGTGTGTTCTGCAGTAAAACTTCCAATTTCATGTTTCAACCTTTCTTCTTGAAGAAATAATTTTATGTTCAAAGCTCAAGGAAACACAACGTACCTGCAATTAAATACAAAATTATCATGCTTAGATTATGTAAAAGTTGATATCAGAATAGTAAGTAAAGACACGGATCGCAACATTTTGTTTTTTCAATTACTTTTTTTTAAAACCCTTATTCCTTTGAGTTGTAAGCTTGTTATGTTTAGTTGATAATTTTTTTTCTTCATTCAGCTGAAGTGGTGTGCCTGTGAACTCGCTTGGTGCAGATGAGCCCATAAACGCTATAAACAACGACATTTGAACATTTTGAACTTGCTTATGCAGGGACCGCGCAGAGGGAGGGGCCCCCCCACTTCTTTGCAAGAATAAAAATAAATTAAACAAAAAATAATTTAACAAAAGTAACGGAGTGAAAAATAGCAAAAAATCGTTAATTCGAAAGTGACCAGAGTTACTGGCAAAGACAAACGCGCAGATAAATAGACAGAATGAAGCATTAGTCGTTACAATTGTGAAATATTTTTTCGCTTCTTACGTAACAGAGGTAAACGTCTTTTAAATGGCTTATTTTGTCTCCACTCCACAACAAATAACAACACAGCATCGCTGAACCAAATAAGTTTATTTGGGGACGGCTTGGCGAGAACCAACCCGAACACTGTATAACGCAAACAATTTACAATCTACATGACTTAACCTAGAAAAGCAAGCAAGGATAAAGTAATCTCCGCACTAACAAGTCATTTGCTAGAGCCAATAGGGCTGGTGAGCTACAACACTCTTATTACTGAATAAACCAAATATTTGACCTATTTCTACAGATAAGCACTCGGCAGTCTTGGTACCAGTTAGGCTGTAGAACATCAACTCCGACACTGCATTTGACTTTAAGATAAACATGCCATCCTGGTCTACTTCTCTAAAAGAGCTCTCGTTACACCAGGGTGCATTCCGCATAGACCCCACGCCGAAGATACGCCGAGGGCTTTGAACATGTACGCCGAGTTGGCCAGAATCCTACGCCGTTGGTAGCATACCGCACGCCGTACGCCAATAATTGCCCCCGGCCCCAGATCTTTTGCCGCCGCGCGCCGCTGCGAAAGAGAGGCGTGTAACAGAAGACTAGTTTTTTAAAGCGATGCCCATGCTCACTATCAGAGGCATAAGCGTTTACTTTTCATCTTCTATGTTCCGTTGTCGTCCTTTATTTTATGTAGCCATCGCTAGAATAAATCATACATTGTGGGGTCGCGAAAGTTGGCAATAACCGCTGATCTGTAAGTTATTTTTTTGGCTCATGTTTATCAGGTTTATCGATTGATGATGATGAAAGAATTGGGAGAATAGTTTTACAAAATCAGCTTGCACATTAGACATTTTTTCGTTCACATTCAGGTTGTTTCTGTTTTCATCAGTTATCACTTCTGCACCTTATAATTTTGGACACAATATTGTTCATAGAAACCGGTACATAAGTCCTGAATATTATACAGTCGGGACATAGCCTGCGTGGCAGGCCGTAGAAAGGGAGGGAGGAAAGTCAAAACGAGCGCCGGAGGGAGGGAGAATGGACGGCCTGCAAGGACGCTATTGTTTTCTTAGTTTTTTTCGTCCACCAGACGAACGTAAAAATCCTGATTGGTCAGATTCGATGAATTACTTAATCCGTCCGTCTGATTGGTCAGCAACCTGTCATTCGAAAACATTGAGGTCTTCTCCCCTACCGCGCGCGCGATCTTCCCGCGTCCGATTTTCTCGCGCTTCACTGGCTCGTCTTTCCCTCCCCTTCGGACGCCTGCCACGCAGGCTAGTCGGCACAGCATGTTCTAGCGTTTCTTCCAATCAAGAGCTAGCGCGAGCCGCAAGCGTTCACTGAAAATGAGAGACGTATACTGTGAGAGACGTATATTGTATCCATATTAGGTGATCTGTCGTGTATGGAGTCTTTGACCCTTTTACAGATTATCCTCATGGCTTACCTATTATTATTTTTCTTTTTTTCTTTTTTTTTTTTACATTTATAAACTGTATGTTGTATGCCAGAAATTGTAATTAATAAATAAATAAATAAATAAATAAAAATAAGCGAAGAGCATTAGAGCAGTAACCCCCTTTCAAAAATAGTCGAAACCTGGGGCGGGAGTAGACGTCCGCTTAGTTATGGGATCGTTTTGGGGTACAAGAAGTTGTAAACAAATGCGTGTGCGCCCCCCAATTTTTTTTTTTAATAGAAAAAAAGATATATATATATTTTACAGCACTAAAATTATACATACATTTACACTTACAATAAAACTTTCGTACAGAACTAAACAAACTTACATTACTCTACTTACATTACTGAACATGCGCCCCCAAATGATCCCATATATAATTGAACGCGTGCCCACCCCCGCGTTCGGTCGGAAAGCGAACAAATTTTCCTTCGGACGTGCAGGTGTTTGGTCAGCGGTTGCTTGTAAATGCTCGCTGGACAAAAAATGCTCTCTAGATACCAGTGCTGTGAGAGACGTTCTACAAAGATATTTGGACACAAAAAGATCGTAAATTTATTTTATTTACCGGCCACAGCCGCCACAGGTCAAGTAACCTTTCGTGGTTACGCCAGGTTAGCGAGTTTACGCCAGTTACGCCAAATATTGCCTTGATTTTCGCTTCAGTACGCCGACATCGCGTCGATCGCACGCCGGTACGCCAACCTCGTTCCCAGGGCTTTTCCCTTTGAAATTGGGAGGGGCGGGAAAAGACCCTGGCATCGGCTGGTCACGTGATCCTTCATAAATATTTCCTGAACTCTAATTTATGCAATCGCTGTTAAATCCTCCATTGTTATTGGTTGATGGAATTCCCCGCAAAAATACAAATTGTCATTAATTTAAGCGGCAATAGTAGGCTAGTGAGCTATCGAGTCTGGTAAATCGAATACGTTTTCTGCGTTAAAAATCTCTTGTACGGAGCCTTCGACTCCCAAAAAGCTTCATCCTCGAAATTCGGTGTGTCGGCTGTGTGGTGATGCGAACGAAAGCCGTCACATGCTGCGGGTTTTAGGCAAAAGCGGCATCGAAAAAAACCTTCCTGCGAAAATTCATTATGCCTGTGGAATTACCATAAGCGAGGCTGATTGCCTTCCAAAGTTGGTCTGCAGGAAGTGCGAATCATTTGTCTTCAAGGTGAGCGACTTCAAACAAAAGAGTGGAAATATTCAAAGTGAATCTTGAACTGGAACAAAAGTGTTCAGTGAAGCGTTGCACGGAATTGTCGCCATCTTGCATTCAACCCTCGAAACGAGCGGCTACCGAAATCCACGGAAAAACCTCCGCAAAACAGCTTGTGTTCGGACAAAAACCAGTCCAGACTAACGAAGGCGACCATGAGGAATCCATGGGAGAGGAAAGGGCTTAACTGCAGAATACCCTGCCACGTCGAAGATAAACCCCCAAATTGGCTGGATACGCGGATACGCGGATACGCGAATACGAAGATACCAGGATGAGGAGAAGAGAGACCCTGGGGCCGAAGCCACAAGAATTGGCTGGATACGCGGATACGCGGATACGCAATCAAACTTCGTGAAACACAAAACATGAAACACAACTCGCACTTTGAACCACAAACCAATGAAACAACACGCTACACTTTAACTGTCCTTTTTGCAATCCTTTATTTTATTTTTACTTATTCAAAATGCCCTCATCTTACAAACTTGTGTAATTTATTTTTTAAATTTAAACAACAACAATAATCTTATCGTTATGTACGAAAGCAGCACTAATTTAAAACACATTGTCCAGTTAAGTTATTCAAATTTATAAACACGTGCTACATCCTTCAGAAATATCTTAAACAAATCGTTTCCACGGTTAACATACCGCCAGACAAATTCGGCCAGATATGACGAATAATGTTCTTTCTTCCTTCCATGTGTAGGAAGGTTCACTTTCATCTGCCTCCAGTGTCCTTCCTGTTTATTTGTGTCATAACCTTCAGAACTAACAAACTCTACAGAGTGGTTCACAGTTTTGTGAGTGTAACCATACTTATCTAAGTTCACATATGCTTTCCAGCAGTCACTCACTATGATAGTGCCTGGTTCAATCCAATCTTGTATATGCTTTAATAGCGTAGCTTCACTCCTGTCATCCACGCATACTATGAAGCACTTTCTCGATTCCTCTTCAATACCCCCGAAAACCCACTGGCCCTCCACTACATGCCCACGATGATACTTTCTTTTTCCAATCTTCGATTCGTCTATTTGGACAACTTTCCAGGTCGTCCAAGTTTCTCTCGATTTTCAAATAGAGTGACTTCACAAAGTTCGCGACAAAACATGTCCCAGTCCACTGCAGTGTGCGAGCCAAGGCCAAGTTGCTGTTTAATCTGCCATTGCTCTAATCCTTGGGTCCACCAGTAAGTGAATTTTACAACTTCTTCTATGGACAGGTTGGATTGTTCAAACCAGCTTCCTTCTCTGATGCTCTTCTCTGTTCTGTGCCGTTTCCGTCCAATTTGCCTTCTGCATTCCCAGACATAAGTAACCATCAGAACGGTCACTGCAATCTCGAAGCATCATGTCAGAATGGCAAATGTCAAGTTCGTCCGCACTTGGGCTCAACAATGCCGAAGAGGTCGAAGAATCAAACACACTACCTGAAGTAGTTTGCGAGCAAGAGCTCCAAGTAAACGATAACCTAATTATTAGAGCATTGAATTCAAAGTCGCCGTCTAATGTGGCAGAAATTATAAGGGAACACTGCCCGCTAGCTCGGAGGTGATTAGCCAAGTACTATTCACCTCCGAGCAGCTGAAGAAAAACGAAATGGCTTTTGTGTGTATAAAGGTACTCTGGTTCGCTAGTTATTCAGCTTGTGTGGTATATACTAAAACAATTATTCACCTCAGTGTTGGCAAAAGTGGTGGTTATTTACCTTGCCTCTTCGTGGCTTGGCAAATATCCACCACTATACACGTCCACTTAAGTGAGTAATTGTAAAATATTAAATGCCATTGGAAATTAAATTGTTTTATCAATTGTAAAGTCTGCATATGAGCCAAGTGGCCCACTAGGCTGGAGTCTACCTCCAGTTTCAGTAGCCTGAAAAAAGATGCAATTATTTATAGTCACCCCCCTGGATGGGATGCTAGTCCACTTCAGGGTTATGCCTCGGCATTAAAAACCCCAGAACCTATTGATACACCTGGGTGGAGATAGGCACTGTGAGAGTGAAATGTCTTTCCCAAGAACATAAAACAGTGGCCCTGGCCGAGGCCACCAGACCACCTTATCCGGAGACAAGCGAACTAACCATGAGGCCACCTTGCTTACAAAAAACAAGTTATTGAGGGGAATATTTAATTACTGCTCCATTTACAAGCAGCAAGGCTTCTGATCAATCAAAATCTGTTTGCTTTGATCAAAAAATGATCTGATGTTTTGCTAGTTCAAGTCCTGTAATGATTAAAATAGCATTTCTCACTAAATGGCAATAAAATATAATCATTTGGGTGAAGAATACATTGAGTATTCACCACATGTAATTTATGATAAATGTTGCCAGTGATCAAAAATGTTAAATTATACAGGGATGATGCCATACCACATCTGATATAATCAACTACAGCTGAAAAAGAATAGCAATGCACCATTGATTTAATATTAAAGTTTTGTGCTTCTTCACATGCAGGTGTTCACAACAGCTTCAATTTTTTTTACCAATAACTGTGGGCATGTTTGGATTTCTGTGCATTGAAGGTGATAAAAGACTGAAAAAGGGGAGCAGGTTCATTCTCTGACTCTAAGTATCATCATATGATGTAAAAAAGCTTAAAAGTAATTCTTTATTACAACAGTCTGGTATTAGACTTTATTATTCAACTTTTATACACTGTACGTATTCAGATTTTCTGATTGTTTTTATTATCTCTTGTATTCTGAATCAGAAACCATGATCTACATGAGTTGCAGTTAATAAGAAATCACGTAGGTCAAAAGCTGAACTTGACTTGAACAAAACTTATAAATTTACTGGGATTTTGTGAAATATATATGAAATAATCCATATTTGTACTGCGGTTGTAGATGAATGTGAAGAGTGATCATCGCAGTAAATTTTCCAATTAAATTGGAAAATTTACTGCGATGATCACTCTTCACATACATTTACTGGGATTTTCTTATTATTATGATAGAACTTCAATTTCTTTGACCATGAGTCTCTGGCTCAGGATATTTGGTAACAACCTTTCCTATTATCACTAGTTATTTAAAAAAAAATTGTATTAATTCTGAAAATAATATTATCATAACTTCCACAAAAGATGTATACCAGTAGTGTGTAGAATATGCATTGTGATTTTACGGGCCTAAAACATTAAGTGAATAGCTCATTTGAGTTGCTCTAATCAAAAATTATATTACAAGGGGTTGTGCATTTGAAGTCTGCAGCAGCCCTCGGTGACTTCTGTTTGCCTCAGGCAACAATGAAATTTTATGTTCTCAGCAAAATATCATGCTGGTATGCCCTGTATTACATAAGTTATCTAGAGTTGTTACTCCTTAAGTTCATTTTTCCTAAGAGCACAACCTAGAATCAAGTAGCAAACTAGGTCAGATGTAAAAGAAACAATGTGGCACAAACTAATTAAATACAGTAATTTTACCCAATGACTTGCAGAATCATTCCATCTTCAGTTACAGCTGTACATGTTAGCCAACAACGACATTTAAAGAAAAACATACATCATCAATAAAATGTTTTCAGTTTTAAAGAGGCAATAAGATCAGTCACTTTAAGTGTCACTGGTGTTGTCTTCAATAAGCGGAGCATACTTGCTTATGAAGGAAAAAATCTTTGATGAACAGGTCTCATTCCATATTTTGAAGTCATCAAGAAGGTCTGATTCTGTTTCAATGTAGTCAATTCCTTCCATGATCTTTTGAAGGGCATTCTTTTCATGGGAGAAACTGAAAAGCATCTCACCAGGTAAACTTGTATGAGCCTCAAACTCAGTCAGCTCACTGAAAATAAGTTCTTCAAGCACAGCTTTATTTTCAGTTGGCAAGGATCTCACTTTACGTTTAACTTTACCCTCCCGATCATCACTGGCCAGCTGGAGGACATCGGCAGTGACTCCTCTCTCTCCTAACACTTTAAGCTGGTCCTCAATAATAGAGTTCAGAGGACAAACAACGATGACAACATTTTTGTCTGCCTTTACGGGCAAGAAATCTGGCAAAAGCTGAAACAGGAGCGATTTGCCGAAACCAGTAGGCAGAACGGCAATAACATCGTATCCATTCAGTAAATACTCGAAGCACTTCACCTGAAGTGGCTTTAGGCAAAAGGAAGGAAAGTTACATCGATTTAGAGCTAATCCAAGGCGACAGATTACCGATAAGTTTTCTCGCGACTCCGCCATCTTGCTAGAAAATTATTTCACACATTCGTCATATCGTAATTTATTACACCCAGAATTTTTGGGTGTTTGGGATCACGTGACCAGCCGATGCCAGGGTCTTTTCCCGCCCCTCCCAATTTCAAAGGGAAAAGCCCTGGGAACGAGGTTGGCCGGTACGCCACAAAATTTTGAAGCCCACGCCGAAGATCTTCGGCGTAACCTAAACTAAATGCACCCTGGTCGTTACAGTCTTTGTGCCAGTTAGGCTGGGCCACAACAACTCCGACATTTCATTAAACTGTAATATAAACAAGCCATCTTGGCCTACATCCCCATATCAGCTCTCAAGCTTTGTGTTAGTTAGGCTGCCAGTTAGGCTGGAGAACAAGCTACAACACTCTTATTACTGAATACACAAAATACTTGGCCTTTTCTCCGGATAAGCACTCAGCAGTCTTGATACCAGTTAGGCTGGAGGACAGCTCCGAAATTTTTTCAATTTTTTTCAATTTATTTATTTTCACTTTATATTTAAAAAGTACAGTCAGTCTCCGCCCACAAATAGCAAAGGCTAATCGCGGTGGGCGGAGCAACACACAGTCCGTGGTTAAAATGTTAATTATTAGGTTGCATTCGACTGTGAGATAAACATGTCATCTTGGTCTACTTCCCCAAAACAGTTCTCATTACAACTTTGTGCCAGTTAGGCTGGGTAACATCAATTCCGACATAACATCAGACTATATTATAAACAGGCAATCTTGGCCTACATTCCCATATCAGCTCTCAAGCTTTGAGCCAGTTACACAGCCAGTTACACAGCCAGTTACACTGCCAGTTAGGCTGGGGAACATCAACTCAGACATTACATCAAACTATAACATAAACAGGCCATGTTGGCCTACATCCCCATATCAGCTCTCAAGCTTTGTGCCAGTTAGGCTTGGCATCAACAACTCCTACGTACAAAAACCTAAAGAACAAAAAAAGAAGAAAACGAACAAAAACCTAGTTGAGCTGAGCAACCGCTAACAAAGCAAATGCGGTTTGAACGGAGAGCAGAAAACACCTGCCACAAAAAAACCCTGTGGGGAAAAAAATGTGCAGGAAATCTGGGTAGGAACCAAGGCTCAAGCTCCAAATGATTTGAAGCCCAACCTACAAAGGCTTAACAAAAATGGAATCAGAAGAGCCGATCCTACCGGACTGGATGCATAGTGCCTGAAAAAGAAAGAACTAAACAAGGAAAAAAATAAAAATTAAACAAAACGAAACGAAAAGAACGCGGTTGGTTCTGAAGCCTAGATGACAACCAAGTGTTACACCCGGTCTTCTAACCCCTACATTTCTGCCCATGATGCCCCGGCTTGGAACCCAGAAACTTGTTGTATCTCGTGCCGACAAAATAGTTATTTCAGCCTTATTCGCTAGCTCACTCGTCAGAAATAACATATTTTGTCTCCACTCCACAACAAATAACAACACAGCATCGCTGAACCAAATAAGTTTATTTGGGGACGGCTTGGCGAGAACCACCCCTATATAGAGTGACAAAATATTGGGCAAAGGTGAGATAGATAGAAACTAATAGCTTGCATGGCTTAAAGCCCAAGGAATTTGGAAACAGAAAGTCTTCGATCCAGATCGTCATCAACATATATGTCTGTGGCTTGCACCGACAATTTCCTGCTGCCGCTGAGAAGAGCAGACTCAACGTTCTGTTTGTCTGAATACCAAATGACCCTTGCGTTGGACAAACGCCCTGTAAAGGCCTCCAAGGTGAGATAAACGGCCTTAGGTTCTCTACAAACAAACAAACAAACAAACAAACCGGTCCAGAGTCGGACTCGACAAACGCGCCACAGGCTGAATCGGAAACATCGGAGAAAACTAACTCGGACCGGTAGCGATTGTACCCCTAATAAGCTCTACATTGAGGGAATCTACATTATTCCAAAAGTTAATCTCTGAAATGGAATCATCCGACAATAAGACACCGCTATCCCAAGAAAAAACATAATTCACCGCTGAAAAGAAATGCCTGGTCAAAATACGCGGGTAAATGACCCCACGTAAGGAGAAAGTGAAATATTCTGGCCCGCAACGCTGGTGACGCTTTTAACGTGAACCTTGCAAACAGAGTGATTCGAAGACAATGCCAGCAATGACCCAAGGTCGGAAGACAATTAACGATGCGTTCAGCGGTGGCCTGAACAAAGCCATCAATGATGTAAAGATCAACTCCTAGCCATGCAATAACTTGAACTGGTTCCCAAACAGACTTTTCCTGGTTGGGGACGAAATCAGAATTAAGTAAATTAGAACAAAACGGCTAAGCTGAACGGCTGAAGCGGTTTGAGAATCTTGGTGAAGATAAAAACAGTAGATGGAAGGCCAAACGGAAGAACGCAAAACTGAAAAAACCTGAACTTCCCAGAGCCAAAATCCCAAGCAAATGCGAGACAGTATTTGCGGCGCTCTGCCTGCCTTCAGATCAAATTTAAATAAATAATAGTCCTTGTCGAAAATCTGGGTGGCCACGGACAAGTTTTCACACTTGAACTTTGCTTGTAGATGAAAGCGTTCACAATGTCTCAGATCTAAGATCAGTCTTGTTTACCCGGTATTGCGTGCGAGTAGAAACGGAGAGCGGATAAAAAATGTCCGGAGCGCACAAAAAAATTTCCTCCAGGAGTAGGTCATTAACAGCTTCGGACACAAAAGCACTGTTGCTACGCGCAGAGGCATTATTAGTGCGGAGACTACAGTGTCCGGCTATAAAAGATGTGTTATTAAAACTACAGTTATTATTAGTTAATTGTAGGGGACAATACTATGATGGAGCCACCAACATGGTGGGACATAAAACTGGTATGGCGAAAAGAATCCAGGACCTCCAACCAAAGGCTTTACTCACTGTCATGGATACTCACTCAGCTTAAGTGTAAAGGACACCACGAAAAACTGTAAGAGCCAACATATCCTGTGACCGCACAAGACTATTACAGGCGAATATACTTTGAAGCTATTGACTTGATGATGAACGCTATTGATCAGCGGTTTGACCACCCAAGCTTTGATACGTATGCAAAGATGGAGTCTCTCTTAATTAACACCTTTACTCTAGTAATCCTGCAAAGTTTCAGCATTTCAGATGTAATATCAGCTGAGAAAATGTAACTTGAAAATTGAGAAATTTAGACGTTTGTATGACTGGGAGCATGCATTATACCCTCAGTCATACAAACGTCTCGAAATTTTTAAATTTTCAAGTTACATCTTCTCAGCTGATATTATACCTCAATGCTGATACTTCGCAGGGTCGACTGAAAAAAACATGTTTTTTCTAGTGCTGGTATACGTTTTTAATTTTGACTTATTTGAATTTTCGGCCGCCATTTTGGAGAAGGGTCTATTAACCGCTATAAATACCAAATAGAATCAGAAGTGTAGCAGCTATCGTAAGGTGTTATTGTTCTATCATTGTAGCAGCTGCTATTGTTTTAGGGCTAGGGCTTTGATGGTTTTACATTAAAAAATTAGCTCTGATTAAACATTCATGCAAACCGAAAATAATTACTGTAGCACCGATTTTTCGCAAACTAAGAAGATGTGAAATTTTGCCTAATTCACAAATAGCCCAAAATCTGTCTTAAGGCCCGTTTACACAGGCGTTTTTTTGTCGCAGCAACTCGATGCAATTTTTGGCGCGCTTAGTTTGCAACTTCAAAATCTCACGTGTTAAACTAGGTGCATATTCAATGCGATTTGTCCCGCGATATCGCAGGGGTTTTGAGCATGTTTGAAACTTGATGTTGCACTGAGCCAGGGCCGCGGCAAAAATCGCCCGTGTAAACGGCCTTTACAGATTTTGTCAAAATTTTGGCTCTAAAACGCGATTCACCCCCTCTAAGTCAGCTGTGAAAATTTTAGTATGGGTTGTGTGGTAGCTTTCCGAGCACTCCTCGGTCAAAGTCTGGGTTTTGCAACGTACGAGAATTAAACTGCGCATGTCCTTTTATTTAAGCTGGCGTTCATGTGACTCAATGTATCGGGATGCGAGAAGACAAGAGAAAATTAGCATTCTTCTACCGGTTTTTCTATCTTACATTTTTGTCATATTTTATTGCTCCTAGGTTTAAACACATGTTTGAAAGCAATTTGAAACTGTCGCTACGTATGCAAAATTGACTTAACTCAATTCAAGTGCTGAAGCTGTTCTCGTTAATTCTTCTTAGAGTTACCTTGTCATTTTTGCAAGCGAAACTAATATTGTTGTCTGGCGGAAAACTTAGCGTGTGGTAGTCCGAAAAACAGTAGTAAGCCACCTTAGATCATAAAACTGTACTTCTTTCGAGCACATTCCAAATTGATTACAGGTGGCACCGGTTGCTGACTATTTACCTTAAAATGCCTCTGAAAATGTTCTCTTTTTCCCTTTCGAGAAATAGTAATATCAATAATATTAGACCTTACAGGGATTATATAGAGGATATTACACGGTGGCGCGAAGATATGAATTTTATTTTCGAGTGGCAAAACGAGAAAATAAAATTCATATCTTCAAGCCGCCGTGTAATGTTCTTTTTATTATATAGACATGCTGATGACAGCGTTTTTGATGATTTTCCGAAGATTTCCGACCACCTTCCGAAGATTTCTGAAGATTTTCCAAAATTGTTCCGAAGGCCAGACGAGCGCTCCCAAACATTTTCCAATAATTTCCGAAGATTTCCGAAGATTACCGAAGACTTTCGAGGAAGACCCGAAGATGTTTTGATGATACACCAATGAATTTAAGTACAATTTAAGAGACAAACTTGATATCAATGAATCATCGATAAACTCACGTGTGAGATTATGGAAAATAAACCACTCGGGTCCTGGATGTAATTTTTATGAATTTTACGAGTGGTATATTTTCCAGTAAAACACTCGTGTCTATATAATAAATTATTATATTATTCTGGTCTACGAAGTTCTGTTAAAATTGTTCTGTGGGCTATACGTATCTTCTGGGTGTAATAAATATTTCATACTACCAGAAGACTTTCTCTGCTAACTGTGTTAAAAATGCTCCTACACCAAAGGCTGTTTTACGGTTTTGTTTATACGAACGAAGAAACCATTCAATTTTGTCTAGAAATTGCTGATACAGTTAAACTATTTAGATCTAATTTTCCAATATGACATCTTTTATAGCCCGTCTTACACGCTTTTTTGTAATAATTCGTCAATTTTCGTTGTTGTCCATTCGACGACACTCAAAATCAACTGACTCAACAGGCTGCTGATTTATAACCACATTCTTTGCTCTTCCCGATAGCGCATTTGATCTTTCTGTTGTATCTACAGTGGATGCTTGATGTGCGTTCTCAACTTTCTCTCCGGAATTGCAAGAGATGATTCGCCGAAATTCTCTTCTGAACAACGGATTCATTCCTGCGTATATGAAAGGATTGATGGTGTTGGACAATTCAGGAGGAAAGCGCATAGCAGTTGAACATTTCGTGGCATCATGCTAGTGATGTTGAAGCGGATTAGGATGGTGATGATCCACGAGGGTATCCAGCACAACACAAAGGCAAAAACCACAGCAAACAAAGATCTGCTTAAACGAATCTCGTGCCTTGTGACTGTCGTCTCTCCGTGTTGGGGTTGAAGGGTACGCACTGATACCATGTTGTGCTCCTGAATCTTTTTCAAGACTTTCCTGTAGCTGAATATCGTTATAGCAAGGGGAAGGACAAAGAAGAGCCCGATTACGACAAAGTAGTGGATAACTCTCGCCGAGTTGTTTAAATGCTCGTTTAAGCACGCTGCATATCCAGGGTGGAAGTAGAATCCTGTAAACCTGCCAGGCGCATAATACAAATGTAACTGGCTACAAAAGCCCATGCAAAGGTAAGCGCAATGGGTGATTTCCATTTCGAGAAGAACCTTTTATACTGTTGCTCTGACTTGCATATTCTCACATATCTGTTCGCTGCTGTAAAACCCATGGTTACTGGTGAAATGTACACTACAAACAAGCTGAAAAAAGCGTGCATTTGGCAAATGGCTTCACCAAAAGGCCATCTGCCTGAGATGAGTACTCCGGCGGCCAGGGGCATCACAAAGATGGCGGACAGCAGATCACTGATTGCCAATGCGACAATGTAAACGTTTGTCGTTGTACGGAGCCTGGTGTTTCTGAAAACAGAGATGCAGACTAACGTGTTTCCCAGAAGAGATGCGACATTTAACACAATCAGGAAGCTCGC
>JAHPZR010005476.1:25000-43586 GCA_019787425.1 Platygyra sinensis
AACCATATTGATTAACCTATATGGGACAAAGTTAAAGGTACCTTACTTAAAACAATCTCATTTATACGATGAAATCAAGAAATACAGCAACTTTCAGCAGCTATGAAGAAATTTTGAGATGCTTCAGTTTTCATCAGTGTTAAAACAGAAAATAAAGTATGAAGTGTGAAATAAGATTGCTTCAATCAATTAGCCCTTAAGCTTTCAATTTTCCATTTTTAATCAGTTGCTCGAAACCCCACCGTTTGTTATTTTAATTTCTTGCAATCTTCCAAGAACCTGTGTAATTGGTGATGTGCATAGCAGGTGTAATAATAGAATGATAAAAAATGAAAATAATCAAGTTTTTTTCTCCTTTTCTCAGCTTTCGTAAAACAATTAACATGTAAAATATTGCTTTTCTCGTTCTTTCTTTCTTTCTTTTATTGCTTCTAAATAAATGCTAGTGCAGAAAATATGACTCGCATAAAGCAAGATTAATTAATTAATTGCTCGTGGCTTTCATTTGGTTTATTAATCAGTTGTATACAAGCGCAGCGGC
This sequence comes from Platygyra sinensis, assembly GCA_019787425.1. Lineage (NCBI taxonomy): Eukaryota > Metazoa > Cnidaria > Anthozoa > Scleractinia > Merulinidae > Platygyra > Platygyra sinensis. The sequence continues at coordinate 25,542 of JAHPZR010005476.1, forward strand.
GCTATTTCTTGTTTGTTATTCAAATTTCATCCAATCTGTTTAAAACAGAATCCTATTTCAGGCTTTAGGTCGTTATTAGTGATTACAATATCCCAAACCTTTCTTTCGTCAAACTACTCAGAGTGGTGCTTATATCTTCTGACTAAAACTAGTTTGTTTTAAAAGACTAAAGAGGCTAGTAAGAGATAATCAATAAGTACCTAGTATTAAGAAAACATGATAGTCGATTATTCCACTTTTTATTGATTCACCAGCTGTCAAATTTCGCGACCATCTACGTGCTAGTGAATTTGTAGATCTCATAGCACAAAAACAAAGGTAGGTAATGCCCATGAATTATTTCACTTTAGTGTTTTTTGCATTTAGTAGCTGATGGTGTTTCGAAAGTTTTTTTAACGAAGCGAAAAGGTTCATAGGAAACCTAATAACCCAAAACTGAATAGTTTTTATTGTACTTTTTACTCCATTATTCCATCTGCACCCATGTTGGCAGTGGTTATTTATTCTTTTTCCTTTCCCCCTCATTCTTTGAAAACAAAGGAGTCGCATGATTTATGTTTATTAAAATCAAGTTTGGGGATATAAATTCGAGATATTCGAGATATTTTGGATCCACGTAAACCACAAACCGGTCTAACTGCAGGTTGAGGTCAGACGTTAGCTGCGAGCTGTTCGTTATTTGATCTAGATTAGTGTAAATTTGGCAGCGAATAGAAAACACCCTGTCAATGCAAAAGATACTAATTAGTGTGCTTTTAGCATGTGAAGCTTTCTAAAGAAACAAAGTGTTGATTATAAAACACACATTCAACTTAAGCCGCCGCCATATCGGATTTCCACTAAGGATCAGTTCCTTTCCACAAACAGCTACAAAAGGCTAGGTAATTGTTTATTTCCCTTAAAACTATAACCAATTTGTAGAAAAGGGGTTACTTTTTCGATGTCGGCTTTTTAAAATGAACGTGGCATAAAATATAATTCAAAGGCAGTAAGGATCGAGGCCAATGACTTGCGTAAAAAACCTACCTCCTGACGTTCAAAACTCTAGTCGAAAACTTCGAGTAACCTGGACGCTAGCCGTTCGCCGTTTGCGGTAAACGTGGATCTAACAGTCTCTGTTTCTTCAATCCCTCTTATTCAAACACATTTGTGTTCTCAGTCTTATTTGTGGCTGCAAGGTTCCAGGCGGAAAACATCACTGGCTTAGCGGGAAAGAAATCGTGCTCGACTTGGATTGTATCATAGCAGCTGAGAAAACATACACTAAGTGAGAAGACAGTTCGTTTACCAAAAGTAAAGAGATGGAAGGCGAGCTTGGTGCACGAAGTCTATTCTTCACCATCTTAGAATCTACTTCGATTATTTTGTTGAATATTGTTTCAGTAATGGGCAACATCTTAGTCTGCATCTTGGTTTACAGAAATACTAGGCTCCGAACATCGACAAATCTCTATATTGTTGCATTGGCCATGAGCGATTTGTTGTCCTCAACTTTGGTCATGCCTTTTGCAGCAGGAGTGCTTATATCAGGCAAATGGCCTTTTGGTGAAGCGGCTTGCCAGATGATTGCATTCCTTGGCCCATTTGTTATATATGTTTCACCAGTGACCATGGGTTTCACCGCGGTGAACAGATATGTGAGGATGTGTAAATCGAATCAACAGTATAAGCGGCTCTTTTCTCTGAGGAGATCTTGCATCTCACTCGCCTCTGCCTGGATATTAATCGCCTGCTATCTCTTGATAACACGTTTAACTGGTTTACAAGGGTTTCACTTCGAGCCAGGCTATGCAGTGTGCTTAAATCAACATTTAAACAATTTAGCAACCATTATTCATTACGTCTTCGTAATCGGATTGTTTTTCATTCTTCCAATGATTCTAACCATATTCAGCTACAGGAAAGTTTTTATTAAGATTCGGGAACACAACGCGATATCGGCGCGATCTCTTGAAAACCAAGAGGGACATTTCGCATCTGTGACAACACAAGAGATTCGTATCAGTAGATCATTATGTGTTGTTGTTTTTGCTTTCATGTTGTGTTGGATACCCTTTTGGCTTATTACCATACTGACACGCCTTAGCATCGTCGACACCATGCCACGAAATATTCAGCTATTATGTACCTTCTTTTTGAACTTGTCGAACACCGTCAACCCTTTCATCTACGCAGGAATGAATCCTTTGTTCAGAAGAGAATTTCGACGAATTCTCTATTGCAGGCCTAAGAAACCTGATATACGACAAGCGTCAACAGAAAATGCCAGACAAAGACCAAACAGGAGAGTAGCTGGGCTAGACGTTACTGGACGCCAATGAATGAGACTGCGGCTACTGACGATAAATGAACAAGATCAGTATCACAGTGGGCGTATAGGACTCAAAAATGTGCGAGGTATAAACTACTTTTTGAGTTTTTAGGCAATTAGCCTTAAACCTTGGCAACCATATAGAACTCGTCATTCTTTATAATCTTATGTTTTTAGTTTTTGGAATTTTGACATTTTTGACGGGAAAATAACGTCACAAAATTATTGCGAACTTTTTTTAAAAAAATATAGCTTACATAAAGACGGTTTCCAAAAGTTCTTGCGATAATTTAAGGATGTTTTACTGCAAGAATTATTGTAATATCTCCATCCATTCAAAAGACATTTTAAATTTTGACTTTTCCGCCATTTTGTGACGAAAAATGGCAGGAAATTCAAATTTTAAAATGCTATATCTTTTGAATGGATAGACATATTACAAAAATTCTTTCAGTTTTGACATCCTTATTTCATGAACTTTTAGAGACTGTCGTTAGATAGGCCATTTTTTTTTTTATAAAAAAATTTCGCAAAAAGAATTTTGTGACGTCATTATCCTGCCAAAAATGTCAAAATCTCAAAAACTAAAAACATACGATTTTAAAGAATGACGAGTTCTATATTGGTGCCAAGTTTCAGACTAATTGCCTAAAAACTCAAAAAGTAGTTTATACCTCGCACATTTTTGAGTCCTATACGCCCACTGTGTATATACAATAAAATTCTTTTGTACTAGTGTACTGCAAGTGTGGAATTAAAACACGAACAGAATAACAGCTAAACACCAGGAGAAGAGTTTGAATAGGGTTGCCGGAATCAGCTAGCCAGTTTACGCTATATTCCAGTTATTATTTACAATAAAGCCAGCCAACTTCTCGGAAGTTAAGAATGTTAGTTAAGAATGTTAGTTAAGAATGTTAGTTAACCAACGCGTCATCTTTTCTTTGGTCAGTAAAGTCCTTATAACTTTGGTCAGTAAAGTCCTTAAACCCATCTAGAACCTTCTATGCCTCGCGAGGTTGTCCCTTTTTTTTTTAAATTGGAAAAGATGACATTCTCAATTGTGTTCCATTTAATTCAGGAAATATTTGGCTTTTCCTTGGAACCCAAGAAATTTTTTATCAAAAGGCACCTAGCTCAATCCAGTTTTCCCACGCGAAGTTGGAAAGCACTAATAAACAATGGGATATCATAAAGCTTTCGCCAAAATAGAATACTGTTCTCTGTTTTCCTGAGGGCAACAGTTCTCGTTAACTTGCTTGACTCCAATATTCCCTGAATAAATATAACTACGTATAACTACTTGATAATCATTATAGCTGACATTGTTATATAGCTGGCGTTTGTTCCACCACAGCGCGCCAAATCACTAAATGACTTGTCTCTTGGGAAGAGTGAATTTTGTTTCCCTCAAATCTCAATATTTCCCTCGACATCGTGTCGGAAAACATTGAGGGTCAGTTCTCGGGAAAACTAGCCCGAACCGTCAATGGCGGTTGACATAACCATTGAATTTACTCCATGTAAGTAGATGCGGCCTTATGCGCAACAGAGCGCGAAGAGGATAGGTGAGGTGCGGTGAAGTAGATGCAAAATGCTACATTTGTGACGTCTTACATGAAACAAAACATAAGTCGTAAACAAACTCGAGAGTGCGCAGAACGGACTGGAAATCATCTATAAGGCAGATTGCGCACAACGCTGGAGAATTTTGAAGACGCAGTTTTATTTCTACGGTTAGGTCTACCATCGCAATAATCCGTCATGAAGAAAACGGAGCTTTCGAAAACGCTCTTCAAGCCAAAGAAATTTGAAAAAGCCGGTTTTTCTTTTTCCTGTGGCCGCGGAAAACATTTTGAAAACGAAGCTTTTCGGAAACGAAGTAATCGTGATAATCATGTAATTCCTTTCCCTGTCTGAGTTTTCTTAAACACAAATCCAGAATAATCAGTGATTGTTGCTTTTTCAATTTCTCCGGGGTAGTATGGAAGGTGTGATAATCCATTTGTTTTCTTTATTGAATATATTGTGTTAGTACTGATATCTTTCCTCAGCCACAAGTCAAGGCTTCTATCATTATATTTTTACTGTTATAATATTTCTTTTCCCTTTTTTTATCGTTCAACGGTAAATTCGATACATACTGACAGGGTCTGGGTGCTTGTGAAGAAAATCTTACTTATATTCTTTGCCTCAAGCCTGAGAACATCACTAAAGTACATGGCCTGAAAAGTTGACCCACAGAGCACAACGCAGGTCATAACTACCAATTAAGCGATTTTAACGGCGGCCCTCTCGTAGGTGGAGTTGGCGGGTGATGTTTAGCCTATATAATTCGAATCGCCCTTATTACATTTGGTGCGTTATAGGAGCTAGTATAAGCACTAATGAGTCAACTGTAGAGTAGGGATTTACTCTTCTAAAGACGCGTTGCTTGTAGACTTTTTCTGCTCAATCTGTTGAGGCAGTTTTGTTGTACTTTGAAAGGCGAACAATCTTCAGCTTCGTGTCAAACATTTTGTATTACTTCGTAAAGTTAGAAATGAAGTTTTCTTTTACCCTCATAGTCCAAGTAAATGCCCTTCCTAATTTTTGATGTTAGCGATTTTTAGTAGAGACGGTGCAAGTGCTTTCTTTCTTGTCCGGCAATAAACAAAGCGCCAGCTTATTTTTTATTTGTTCTGTGTTAAACGGAGTGTAAGCCAATCAGAAAGCTAGAAATGCAATAATATGAGATTTAGTTGTAGCTGCCAGATACCTTATTACATGTAAATATTTATATTAAAAGACGCTAAGACGTCAGGTTTGATTTTTTCCTCTTTGTGGACTTTGTATCTATCTTATGATTTTTGGGGAGTATCTTTTTTTCTTTCGAATTGAATTTTATGTGTATTATCACCTATAAACTGTATGTAACAAACAGAACAAAAATTACAAATGACCATTATGGCTACGATCGATGACTTTTAGAGCAGTGAGGTGTTCGCGAGTATTTTTATAGCTGGATGGCAGTTTTCAAGAAAAAATCAACAAAACATCCGTGAACGGACCTGGGGCCCGTTTCTCGAAAGACCCGGTAACTAAACGGGCCCGAAATCATATTTTGAGTCTCAAGAAAAGTAGGGTTTGTTCTGACCTCTAATGAAGTACATGTTATTACTTTAGCTGATAACGTTACTGTACAATTTTCAAACCTTTTGAAACTCCCATATGGAATGGAAAACAAAACACCTTAACGGCCCAGTAGTTACCGGGAGCTTCGAGAAACGGGCCCCATAGCATCTGACTTTCTTTATAAACTTGGATGATAATCAATTCAAGCTAACATATTGAAGTAATTTTGTCTCTTTGAGAGCAAACAAATCAACAGCTAAAATGAGAGATTAATATATTTTGTATACATAGAGTCCGTCAAAAACTAAGATTTCTATCATTTCTTTGGCAAGCGAACGTGATCATGACTTGCTAGAGAAAGACGAAAACGACATTTTGCAATTCACAGTAATATTTGACGGTATGGCTGACGAGCTTAATTCTCGAAATGTGTTTTTGACCGTTTTCGAAGCCAGCTTTATGATTTTGCTAAATGTGTTATCCCTGTTGGGAAATGTTTTAGTCTGTATCGCTGTTTACAGAAATACAAGACTTCGTACCTCGACCAACGTCTACATTGTCGCCTTGGCCATCAGCGATTTGTTGTTCGCCATTTTTGCTATGCCTCTGGCTGCCGGGGTTCTTATTTCAGGCAGATGGCCTTTTGGCGGAGCGGTTTGCCAAATGCAAGCCTTCATGGCCCAATTTGCCGTCTATATTTCACCTGTCACTATGGGTTTGACGGCGATAAACAGATATGTGAGGATGTGCAAGTCGGATCAACAATATAAAAGATTTTTTTCGCACAGAAAATCTCTCATTTTAATCGTTTCCGCGTGGATGTTTGTTGCCTGTTACATTTTGATTGTGCGTCTCACGAGCTTACAGGAATTTCACTTCCTACCTGGCTATGCATTGTGCATGAACGTTCATAAACGTGAATTTGGCAAAATTGTCCATTACTTTCTCGTCGTTGGCTTGTTTTTTCTATTTCCACTGGTTGCTACCATATTTAGCTACAAAAAAGTTTCAAAACACATCCAGGAACACAATATGGGAGTGGTACAAGCTCTTCAAAGCCACAGCGAGGATATGACGACTGTCAACACACACGAAATTCGCATCTGCAGATCTTTGTATGTTATCGTTTTTGCATTTATGCTGTGTTGGACACCCTCGTGGGTCAGTCTCATTTTTTCGCGTTTCCATGTCATAGTCCGAATGCCACAAGCTGTCCAGTTGTTATGTACTTTCCTTGTCTATTTGTCGAGCGCCCTCAATCCTTTCATCTATGCAGGAATGAATCCTCTCTTTAGGCGAGAATTTCGACGACTGCTCCTCTGTAAGGCTGGTGAGAGGGTCGAGGACAACAATGGGTCATCTTGAAGCCCTAACACCCTTTCTTGACGACACGATCATACAATAAAGCCATTGTTATAAGTTTCGTCAGAAACTTAATTTGGGCATTTTGGTTTGAAATTTTCGCAGTGTGCAATCTGTCTTTAATCTCCCACAGTCGTATACTAACTTAGATTATAATATAGGCGGAGCGAGGCGCGCGTCCTGATTGGCTAATACGCCCGACAATTTGCCTGTGGTTTGCACGCTCAGGTCAGTTTGTTTATTTGTACTTTTTCTCGGCATTTTTTTTTTTTTGTTATCCGATGTTGAAAAAGAACAGAGTGCAGAGTGAATTGCACTGTCGGGCTTATGGACTTTACGCGCCTGTAGGGCACCTTGGCAGCCACTTCATGCTGCAGTTTCAATTTCTTGGTCCTGGTGGAATCCCCGTTCACTTGGTTTTCTCTACAATTAGGAAAACGGACCCGTTTCCCTTTCAAGGCTGATACATTTTGTGCGCAGCAACTTCATCATGGACACTGGTTGCCAAACATCCTTGCAGAAAAACCCTTACGGATAACTATGGCTTAAAAGTGACTAAGAAACATGAGCTATAAACTAGCAGTGTAAACAAGCAGTGTAAACAAAAAGAACATTATAATTAAAATCGAAAAACACATCACCAATTACTCCAAAGAGATCAAGCAAGGACTAATGGGATTTTGTGGCAAAACAGCTGGTTGCAGCAATTCAAAAAGGTTTTGTCACTGTCTAAATATACCTTAAAATAAATGAAGAAAAAATAGTTTCCAAAGCTTGAAAGAAGGAGGTAATAGACCACCTTAAGTTGCAGACTGGCAAGTCATTTCGAGCCAAGGAACTTTAAGTTCTCGTGGCAGCGAAGGCCATGGAAAAGAGAATTCGTAGCCTACATGTTAACTTTGTGTTTCTAATAGTAATGCGCATGCCCTCAGAGGACAATTTACGTATTAAATAGCTGTTTGCTGTATAACATAGTACTAGCTAGAGAAGCACGAGACAACTTCCACTGCGAAGAGCCATCTGAAGGTCCCTGTCCCACCAATGACCCTCGTTGGGCAATTCGTAGGGAATAATCGGCTGAAACAAACAGCCAGTGGACTGAGAGGTTCCTGAGAAGAGTCGTTATCTTGGAAAACATTATAAACACGTTCATTCTTCTTGGTAGATACTATTCCTGTTTTTATTTCTAGTTCTCAGAACAGTCATTATAACATTTGTTCAAAAGTAATTTAGAATGCAATTTTTTAAATCATGAAAAGTTTTCTTTCTGAGTCTGACATAGAAACCAAAAGTAAATGTATATACAATAAATTTTTTTGCAGATAGGCTCAGGCTCTTTGATCAATTGAAGGTCTATTTAACTACAGCCTTGTCTTATGAAAGAAAAAATAAATAACGTATTGGCGAAATACAGCTGTAGTATTTTTTTTTTTTTACTGAAGGGGGAGAAGTCATAAGAGAACTTCCGTAAATGAGTTAAGAAGATTGTCTACCTACCATGCACATAATAAGGGTGCATTTCAGGAAGCAAGAGAATAGAAAAAAACTTACTTTCCGCAAGTGAAAGATAATTTTGAAATGACACGTTTGTGAGACGAAAGTCAGTAGAGGTAACAAATTAGAAACAGACATCACTTTCCGGATGGTTTCTTGTGTTTCCGCAGGTTCCATCACACATTCTGTACTCCAGAATAACGCAACGGAAACATGGAAAAGATATATTTCAGCAACGCTTGCATCTGTTTTCGCAACTGTAAACTCGGATTTACGATTGCGGAAACATTTATTTCCCGGCTTTAGCTGAAACATGACGGAAACATGAACAAAAAGTAGTCCGGTTCCGCTGTATACGCAACAACGGAAACGCGAGTAAACGTCACGAAACCGCCAGCGGAAACACAGGTTATCCGTTGTGTTTCCGGAACGGTTTCACACGTTTCTACGACGTTTCCGTTTACGGATTCTTGGAATTTCGTTTTTTGAGTAACACCGATTTTTCGCAAACTAAGAAAATGGGAAATTTTGCCTTATTCACAAATAGCCTGGCTCGAAGTGAAACCCTTGTAAACCAGTTAAACGTGTTATCAAGAGATAGCAGGCGATTAATATCCAGGCAGAGGCGAGTGAGATGCAAGATCTCCTCAGAGAAAAGAGCCGCTTATACTGTTGATTCGATTTACACATCCTCACATATCTGTTCACCGCGGTGAAACCCATGGTCACTGGTGAAACATATATAACAAATGGGCCAAGGAATGCAATCATCTGGCAAGCCGCTTCACCAAAAGGCCATTTGCCTGATATAAGCACTCCTGCTGCAAAAGGCATGACCAAAGTTGAGGACAACAAATCGCTCATGGCCAATGCAACAATATAGAGATTTGTCGATGTTCGGAGCCTAGTATTTCTGTAAACCAAGATGCAGACTAAGATGTTGCCCATTACTGAAACAATATTCAACAAAATAATCGAAGTAGATTCTAAGATGGTGAAGAATAGACTTCGTGCACCAAGCTCGCCTTCCATCTCTTTACTTTTGGTAAACGAACTGTCTTCTCACTTAGTGTATGTTTTCTCAGCTGCTATGATACAATCCAAGTCGAGCACGATTTCTTTCCCGCTAAGCCAGTGATGTTTTCCGCCTGGAACCTTGCAGCCACAAATAAGACTGAGAACACAAATGTGTTTGAATAAGAGGGATTGAAGAAACAGAGACTGTTAGATCCACGTTTACCGCAAACGGCGAACGGCTAGCGTCCAGGTTACTCGAAGTTTTCGACTAGAGTTTTGAACGTCAGGAGGTAGGTTTTTTACGCAAGTCATTGGCCTCGATCCTTACTGCCTTTGAATTATATTTTATGCCACGTTCATTTTAAAAAGCCGACATCGAAAAAGTAACCCCTTTTCTACAAATTGGTTATAGTTTTAAGGGAAATAAACAATTACCTAGCCTTTTGTAGCTGTTTGTGGAAAGGAACTGATCCTTAGTGGAAATCCGATATGGCGGCGGCTTAAGTTGAATGTGTGTTTTATAATCAACACTTTGTTTCTTTAGAAAGCTTCACATGCTAAAAGCACACTAATTAGTATCTTTTGCATTGACAGGGTGTTTTCTATTCGCTGCCAAATTTACACTAATCTAGATCAAATAACGAACAGCTCGCAGCTAACGTCTGACCTCAACCTGCAGTTAGACCGGTTTGTGGTTTACGTGGATCCAAAATATCTCGAATATCTCGAATTTATATCCCCAAACTTGATTTTAATAAACATAAATCATGCGACTCCTTTGTTTTCAAAGAATGAGGGGGAAAGGAAAAAGAATAAATAACCACTGCCAACATGGGTGCAGATGGAATAATGGAGTAAAAAGTACAATAAAAACTATTCAGTTTTGGGTTATTAGGTTTCCTATGAACCTTTTCGCTTCGTTAAAAAAACTTTCGAAACACCATCAGCTACTAAATGCAAAAACACTAAAGTGAAATAATTCATGGGCATTACCTACCTTTGTTTTTGTGCTATGAGATCTACAAATTCACTAGCACGTAGATGGTCGCGAAATTTGACAGCTGGTGAATCAATAAAAAGTGGAATAATCGACTATCATGTTTTCTTAATACTAGGTACTTATTGATTATCTCTTACTAGCCTCTTTAGTCTTTTAAAACAAACTAGTTTTAGTCAGAAGATATAAGCACCACTCTGAGTAGTTTGACGAAAGAAAGGTTTGGGATATTGTAATCACTAATAACGACCTAAAGCCTGAAATAGGATTCTGTTTTAAACAGATTGGATGAAATTTGAATAACAAACAAGAAATAGCGCCGCTGCGCTTGTATACAACTGATTAATAAACCAAATGAAAGCCACGAGCAATTAATTAATTAATCTTGCTTTATGCGAGTCATATTTTCTGCACTAGCATTTATTTAGAAGCAATAAAAGAAAGAAAGAAAGAACGAGAAAAGCAATATTTTACATGTTAATTGTTTTACGAAAGCTGAGAAAAGGAGAAAAAAACTTGATTATTTTCATTTTTTATCATTCTATTATTACACCTGCTATGCACATCACCAATTACACAGGTTCTTGGAAGATTGCAAGAAATTAAAATAACAAACGGTGGGGTTTCGAGCAACTGATTAAAAATGGAAAATTGAAAGCTTAAGGGCTAATTGATTGAAGCAATCTTATTTCACACTTCATACTTTATTTTCTGTTTTAACACTGATGAAAACTGAAGCATCTCAAAATTTCTTCATAGCTGCTGAAAGTTGCTGTATTTCTTGATTTCATCGTATAAATGAGATTGTTTTAAGTAAGGTACCTTTAACTTTGTCCCATATAGGTTAATCAATATGGTTTATGTCTTTATTATTCCGTTTGATATCAGAAAGACTGTTCGCAAGCGTCTTGCAATACAGCAATGCAGTGCAATGAAAGAACAATAGCTTATGGACATCTATTGTCACTCGTTCACAGTGAATGTTAAGCCTTAATAACGTGAAGTGCTTAGTCATTAAGACCACCAGCGCTGCCTTTTTAATTTTCCTTCAGAAGTTGAAGGTCGTTCGTAAATTCAGTCAAGGTGCATAGCCTAAAAATCTCTGTGCCACCTGAGAAATGGACGACGAAAGATCAATATTATTTTATTAATGATTAACGTTTCGAATGCTGTATCAATACTTACTTTTTTTTGAGTGTAAGAGAGCAGCAAGTGTTTCTTCATACTGGCATTATGTAAATGTAGGAAAGAGTCACAATCAATAAAAAAAAAAACCATTTTAGTATGAACTAAATCATGATTTTATTGCCAACTACAGTATTAACAATTTTGCTTCTAGTACATATTTAAGTCTGCTTTACATAGTAGGTAAAATACATATAGTAATTGTAAAATGTCATATTTTAAAGCTTTGTCATAGAAAGCTTGAATTCGTTTAGTTTTAATTTGTCAAGATCTTTTACTTTCAAATTGTAATATACTGTTCTTTTCACTGCTGCTCTGAAGGTAAATAGTGGTGCATATTCACCAAGCCGCGAAGCATCGAGGTAGATATCCGATTTTTTTCATTGAAACTGGCTGAATAACTCATACAATACAAATATTTATCTTTCCCTCAGCTCGTAAGCAAGCGAAATTCAACGTAGCAAATCCTCCAATCTGTTTGCTTCCTGGAACAGGTGGAATTTTCACACGTAATGTTCGCTCGCCACAGCAAGCGGGATCAATATCGTGTTGACCCAAACATTTTCTTGAATGAATAAGCGGTAATCGTCAATCCTTCGCTCTTTCTACACTTCTATAGACTACTATTCAATGCAAGTTCTCCATTTAGTGGCGAGGAAAGTTACTGTAAGTAAATTCAATTAAAGCTTGTAGCTCGGTGATGTAATGGCGCGTAATCTTGTGGGTTTATCTAGGTGCAAACATAAGTAAACATGAATTTATTTCAATCGATCCTTGCTGTATTTGAGAAAATTTCTGTGGAATAAGTTTAACAAACTTCCCCACAGTGACTATCTGTTACTCAATTTACAGTAGAAAACGAGTGATTCGTAACGACTGACATAAACTGTTTTCATAGCACAACTTCCAACTTTGTACGAATTTCACAGTACCCGAAAAACTCTTGTTCGTTAAGATTGAAGCTGCAACTGGGGCAAGTGCTTATAGAAACTCGATGGAAGCCGTGAAAGTGGCGGTAGATGTTTGAAAAATACCTCGCTTTGGTCATTATACTGTTGGTGCATCGACCCAGAGCCAGAATTCAATTGAAGTGACAATGAGATTAGAGTACAAACCCAGTATAATCCTCGGATGTAGGTACCAATATGCAATACTTAGATAGTATAGAAAATTGGAAATAAAAAACCCTAGCATATGAAAAAAAGAAATTTCCCTTGAAATTTTAGCATGCCAAAATGCAGTTGCTATTGAAACAAAGACCTAAAGCTAATCCACTAGAGGAAAAGCAGAGATTTTTAAAGCATATGAATTGGCAGAATTTACAAACAGGCTTCAGCTACTAAAGGAAAATACAAAATAGGCGGCCCAGGTGGTCTTATTTGATTATCTAAAGACTTTTTCTAATTAACGCTTTAAATCAACCGTGGACGAGTGACGATCGAAGTTTTTACACTGTTGTTGATTGAATACACCTTATTGCTTTCAAGGCTTCTGACAACTGTCCTTCTGAAATCAAAGGGAGCTGTCAAGACATAATTAAAGTGCTCTATAAGCTGAACTCGTGAGACATTTTCTTAGTTTGCGTTAAATCGATGGTACACACAGGACGAAATTCCAAGAATCCGTAAACGGAAACGTCGCATGTGAAACATGTCAAACCGTTCTGGAAACAAGACGGATAACCTGTGTTTCCGTTAGCAGTTTCTTGACGTTGACTCGCGTTTCCGTCGCTGCGTATACAGCGGAACCGGACCACTTTTTGTTCATGTTTTCGTCATGTTTCAGCCAAAGTAAAGAAAAAATGTTTATCCCAGTTTACAGTTGCGGAAACACATGCAAACGTTACGGAAATATGTCTTTTCCATGTTTCCGTTGACGTATTCTGGAGTACTGAATGTGTGATGGCACCTGCGGAAACACAAGAAACCATCCGGAAAGTGATGTCAGTTTCTTGTTTTTTTGTTTTTTGTTTTTTGTTTTTTAACATTTATTGCTCCACACTTACAATATTTACAATACATATACATACATTAATTACAATTCTAAAACAACTCGCGTACTCTACTTACAGTACACTACATTACTTTTTTAACATATAGTAAAAGAAAATCACACAAAAAGTCATACAAGATATTTGATTTCTAGGCAAAGGATCCTACATTTTATGCTTCTTATACATAGTTAATGCAGTAGATTTTGTGAGAGGTTATTTTTTCCGTACAAAGACGTTTGAGTCGTTATCGTGGAATCCAATCTGCTTTTCAATTTCTATCGAGTTCAAAAGTACCTGTATATACAACTGCAGCTTAGGAAGCTTGTTCCCAAGTCTGCGGGTGCATATGTAATGTCTAGCTATAAGGAGTAGGTGATGAAAGAGAAGGTCTTTTACGTCGTCAAGGAGACCGAAACAGAGAGAAAGGAGCGAGAGACGTCTTCTAAATCTTTGAAATTTTGAGAGATCCACTCGAACATGCTCTTCCAGAAGTTCTGAGTGTATTTGCAAGTCCAGAATAGATGAACGAGGGTTTCTTTTTGTTCCTCGCAAAAGGAGCAGGAATCTGTTTGTTTAATACCTATTTTGTACAAAAAGTCATTTGTGGCTATTTTTCTGTGAAGGAATTTAAATTGGAACGATCTAAGCTTACTTGTAATGTGCTACTGCAGATATCACTTTGTGATATTCGAGATAGTTGGTTTTGATGCTATATTTATCTATGAAAGCGTTATAGCTGAGAAAATTCTGGTCGTTATCTGACAGATCTCTAATCTCCTTTGTCCCGCCCTCAACCATGATCTGTAGAAGAATGGACGATTTTCAATTCTAATGTGAGTGTTATACCATATATATGTGGAGGCAAAATCGAGGTTATCGTCTTTGCAGTTAAATTTTGTCCAGTACTGTATGATTTCTTTTAAGAAAGGGTCCTTGAGGTTGAGCAGTGTAGAAGCTTGCTGTTTCAAATTGCTTCGGAACAATAGTTTTCCTCCGTACTTCCCTAAGTAATGGTCAAAAAAAGTTTCCACTTCCCTTTCCAAAGTTATAGTACTTCAGAGTTTCTTCTATAAAGGACCATTCAGTACTATCGAAGGCATTTTGGAAGTCGACAAACCGTAGTAGACCAGGTATTTTTCTCTGTATTTAGTAGTAGAGGACGCTCATAGGGGCCGTAGCCAATCAGAGAGCAGTGCATATCATTAAAAAGAGCTCTCGACCAATCAGAGCGCAGGATGGATACCACGTGACCATCCAAGATGGCGGGAGGATGAAAAGCCGAGGAACCAGGCCTTTTTTCAGCAACTTGATGTATCTCCATAGCAACAACCCTAAGGAGGCTTAAGGGAAACTGCCCACCAGCCTCGACGGAGGACTGGGACCGGTCTCACCATTTCCCTTATTTGGCCTCTGGGTTTTTGTGTTCCAATCGGCAATGACCGGAAGTGACGTTGGCTGAAATGAAGGGGATAAAAAAGGTGGTTCGTGGTCGTAGCGGAGTTATTATGATCCGACGTTGGATGACACGAAGGAGACGCAAAAGAGAGATGACGGAAAAACTGGAATCGACGGCTCTTAAGTTGGAAGCGGATTTGCAGGAGACGGTCGACAAGTTGAAAGAGACGGTGTTGGAAGAGGAGCAACAGACAAAATCATCGGATGAGGAAGAGTTGAGTAAAACGGTGACAGCTCTCAAAGTGAAGCTGCAGCAGGATAAAGAGGATTGCCAGCAGTTACTGAGAATGGCGACTCAAGTCGAGGAGAAAGAAGACGAGTCCTTGTATAAGTCTGTATTCGGTATGATTATCCAGGACAGTATGGATTCCATCATGAAGAGGGAGGTGGTTCGTCTCACGGTGCAGATAAGTTTGTTCAGGAACAACATATCACGTAGATTGTTGACGGATGAGACATTGACGGATGAGACTCCTATGAACATCATGAATGTACCGAAAGGGTTCGAAGAAGCGTGGAAGGTGTGGAAAGAACAAGACAACAAGGAGTGTCAAGAGGAACTGTCTTACCAAGCGCTTAGATCACTAATCATTTAACAAGACACATTGTAATTTAATTTTATTGAAGTTCTTTTAATGACAAAATATAAATGTGTTGCTGAGTCAAACGTTGCATCATTTTGAGAGCGTCACTTTCGTTATGTCCTAAATGGATGAGGGATAACATCATGTGGTCGGGTGTGAAGAATTCCCCGTGATACCCTGAGGTGCTTTCAATGACGCGTCCGTAGGGCCACAGCTTGGATAAGTCGGTCCGTACGTACCATGGGAATGGGAAGTGTTTGAGTAGAAAGACGAGGGTGGTATCTTCCCCGGGACATGGCTCGTCTAGTCGGATGTTGCATGCGATGGGTCTTGGTGTCTGAGGAAAAAATTTTTTGCGTAGGGTCATGAGAAATTCTCTCTGAGACCACACAATGTCTTGATGGTCTTACCTCTTTAGAGTTTGCTTTTGAGGTGGTCATACCACTCCAAAGGTAGCATGTAGGGTTCACCGAGATTGATGGATCTGCAATGGGGGCAAAACGTCTGAAAGGCAGGTTTTCCCCAAGTGTAACGTACTCTACACCCCTGATGATAAAGACTGTGACAGCACTTGGTGAAATTTCTGTAGATGGGGAAATCTTTACCACACCATAGACAGCCGTTCACTGAAAAACAGACACGACAACTTTTTAACAACTCAAGATTTTATTTTCACAAAAAATACTTTTTTACAATTGGGACGTGTGCTAAGGTCCTAGTGACCTAGCGCCCTTTGAGATCTGGCAGGAATGATTTAACATGCTTGACACGACTTAGGGCCTGCTCTTCGCAATCGCCCAGGAACATGGGTTGATAGGTGGTGCTTTCATCGTCATAGTACATCCCGTAGTAGGCGTGACAACAGGTGACCCAAACACTTCCCAGTCCCCACGCCTCTTTGAGGGGTCCCTTCACGGGATGGACAAACTTCTCGTGGTGACCATGTTCCCTCAAAGACATCAGTGGTTGTCGACAGCATGGCCTTGATTGTTTGCAGACATAACATGTTTGAAAGGCTTGTGGGTCCATGACTGTCGGGTTATGGAAAAAAAGAATTTGAGGGGACATGGTCTCAGTTTTGTAGTTCAGAAAAAAATAACACTCACCTTTTGGGGTTTTCTTGTCCATACGTCTGAGAGGCTCACAACTCATTTGCAAGTGGAGAGTGGGACTTGCTTCGTCTCTTTTATGCACCTGGACAACATGGATCCCAGTCTCTCACGACTGGGGTCCAATCCCTCTCGGACACACTGGATGGGGGGTACCCCCCTATCCCCCTAGTACCCACGTGACAGCATTGCGAGTTCTGATTGGTTGACTGAATCTCTATAAAGGGGAGAGTGTTTTTGCGAGCAGGCTTTATGATTTTTGCTCGTGTGAGTCATGGCACGTGTAGTCATGCCGTTGAGACGTAGTCGCAGGCTTCGAGGTCTGACCCCTGAAGAGACTGAGATCCAACAAGTTTGTTTTATCTGCCAGGGAAGTATTGACATCAATACCCTGACAAGATGCCATCGCACTTCCTGTTGCAATGTGTTCATGCACAAATCCTGTCACCATCAGATGGTGACGAGACTGCGCACGTGTGGTAATTGTAGACGCGAGAACGAGGCTGGTCAGCGCGAGATCGTTTTGGAAACGGACGAGGAGATGGACGAGTCGGATGAGGATCCCTTTTCCATGGGTGAAGGTACGATTCATACTGAGGTTGTGCGAGAGTTGAATGAGTACAGACGTGATAGGAGATACCTGCTCACTCACCGCCCTGGATCCGTGTTTTGGCAAGAGATGCCGTTTGCGATTGATCCTGGTGTATGGCTTAACTATTACTATAAGTTGGAGTTATTCACTAGACTGTTTGCAGAGCAACCCTTGTATGTGCATGGAATTGTGAGAATGCCTTGCGAAGCGACGTATTGGATGCGACGGTTCGTTTATATGATGTTTATTTTCAATACTCCTTTTTCCGTGCTCGGTGACGCACGTGATTTTAAGTTTAGATTTTTGTTCTTTCGGGACACTACGGATACGAGTATTCGAATCAATCATCTTTCTTTATTGCCTTTTGGTGGAGGACCCCCGTTGTACCAGGACTCATTGTTCTGTTGATTTTTTACAGACAGACTGACTGAGAGAGAAAGGCTCCGTCAAAGAGTGTGTGAGGTTCTACACACTTACGGAGATGATGGTCGACCCTTTTCGACGCATGGTGAGGGAACTCCTTCGTGGTACATCTTGAGTTATCCACTCTCACCCGTGATATGGTTCCAGTACTATCGCGATCTGGAGGACTTTATACGGAACATTACGGATATCACCTCGATAAGGCATCCCATGCTGTACATTCATGCTACTGTGTTTGTCCCGTTTCTCACGACACTGCACGCCGATCTGCGCTTGGCGGTGTACAGAATGTTTTATCATAACACGCCTTACTCGGTGTGGCATTTTATACGAGCCATACGATTCAGACTGTTATTCGTGGCCTAGACCTCGTTTGGTGATCAACTGAGGATTGAAAGGTTGAGACTGA
>JAHPZR010005477.1:0-10000 GCA_019787425.1 Platygyra sinensis
CCTACTTCATATGCTGTCCCTCGACAATGTAGCGTCTGAGTATGCTTGATGAGGCTCGCCTTTTATTGAGAAGGAAAACAGCTTCCAATATCATTATTTACTGTCATGTTTTTGGCAAAAATTTTGCTCCAAATTATTAGCATATCAGGTTGTTTATTGTAATATCCTGTGAGTGGCATTTCTTGACCGCCAGTTTCCGGCTGTAAAGATAAATGTTGGTAACATATTTTCAATTAAAGATTGCTCTGGATTGTTTTGTTTCTGTAATGTGGAGCTATTTGTTTATTGCATCTGTTTGCGCAGGTGCATTGTACCTCACATTGGTACAAGGCCAGGTTCGAAATCATTACTTGTCTGGTTGGCACCAGAATTACTGAATGGTGATGGATGTTTTCAGTAAAGTCCAGGTCCCAAAATTGTCAAGGCACTCAAGACCCCACATAAGCACGTTAACAACAGTCACATCTCACGTTTTTTTTTCAACCACTGTAAAAATCTTAAAAAGACTGAATTATCCATTATGGGTGACTATTCTCCCATGGACTTTATAGCATGAAGCAAAGACCAATGGGATCCAGTCAACAGTCCAGTAATGGTCCAAGCATTGGATTACAATAGGTTTTTCCTTTTCAAAGGTTATAAGTTCTTAGGTATAAAACTAGACACAAAAGTTCAATTTAGAATCCTGAAATACTGGCAAGGTGATGTTGAAACCTCATGTTGGCTCTTTTCTCTATATATAATTTGGCCTTGAATATGCGCATGCTGGGTCCCTGAATTGCATAGAATTTATCGCGCCGAATTTTTTTTTATTTCATGTGCCTGTTCTCTCCAAGGACGCATCAAGGGTTTTTAATTTAAAAGAGAAGTGACCACTTTAAAAACATTTGAGTAGTATGGCAGCCTAGTCTCCAATTTTGGTTTGGAACATTAAAGACCATAATATTTATATTACGTGTCCAAAAAAATCTGGTGGTGTTTGACTGCCAGAGGCTGCCCAAGCTTAACTACATTTAACAAAACATCAATATGATCTTGTCATTTACCACCGGTAAACCCTCCCCTACACTTTAAACTGTCCCATTGATTCTGGGTCACCTTGATTTCTTGTAACTTGCTTGATGGAGCTTCTGCCTTTTTTGAGGTTGTGGGGGAATATGTCAGTTTAACAATCATGTAAATAATCCAAGGCAAAAGAAGTATACCTTAAAATTTTTGCACTACTCTCACAAATCATTAATGACATGCCTGATACATGTCAGGTTTCCATGACCAGATTTAGTACAGTATTGTTGCAAAAGCTTACACACTAGATAACTAATGACATCACTGGAAAAAAAGCATTTTGTGTTTTTGCGGGTCACATTTTGCAAGACATTAGATTTCAACGGTTCACAACGGTTCACAACGGTTCACATCCCCAGTTAAAGAAAATATAAGATACTTTTTATTTATGCGATGTGAACCGTTGTGAACCGTTGTGAACCGTTGTGAACCGTTGTGAACCGTTGTGAACTGCTTTAAACCGTTATGAATCGCTGCAAAGCCAACTCAGGCGATATATTCTGCTAACAACATCAAAGACAAAAGCAGAAAAATCTGCTTTTTATGGATGATAACTGTTCCCGAGAACTGTTGCATTGTCAGCGATAGCTTGTGTCATGGCAGAACTCTGCTGCTGAGTTCAATCACTGGGTTTGTTATCAGCCAAATCACTCAGACAAATTTCCCGAATCAAAATCTACACGGACGTAAATCTGGGTCTTCACCCTGCCGTATTACCTTACAAACACGATCGGTTGTTTTCTAACGATTGTGGACTCAATTTGTGCTTAGCGAGACCGCTAAATATTGGAGCGCACTAAAGCGGCCGCTAATGCGCGGAGACTGGAAACGAGTCTGCGGAAAACTATTCTGCATTGCATTTAAGCCTCCAAATCCTGACCTAAACTACAAATAGAGGGGTTTTATTGCAATGTTTCTGCTATTTCATCACTTTCGACACATGTATAGCACAATTTCTATTTATTTTCGCTGAAAGGCAATTTCAGACAATCATGGACAAAAGCAGGAGCCATAATCAGGGACGGAGACCGTAAGTCTTGGGATGCGCGTGGACCCATGATATGGGACAATTTTTCTATTTTTAGAACAAATTGCGCCATCCTGACGTCATATATCCGCGCTGATCCACGCACGTGTCTTGGGCTCTCGCGTGGATGTTGTCACGTTGTGTGATGAAATAGTGAGAGTTGCGAGATCCTCTTGCCGATTTTTCACAGCAATGGCAGGGAATAAGGCAGAGAAGAAGAAGCAGGACTCTTCTATGTACTTTTATGCTCTGATTTAATGGAAAAGGTGTGTTTTTCAGGGTCGAGAATTTCTTTAATTTCGCGCTGTGAATGAATAAAATCCGCTCGCCGGCTAGTTACACGCGTAAACTTTTGTGTTTGTTCTGTAGAGTTCTGTAAGAACACTGTTTACTCCGGTATCGAGCTGTCAATTTGTGAGTTTGCCAAACAATGCTTAATCATAACCAAAACCTGTTTTTGATAGTTTCTTGTTGTTTCTGCTCGTTTGGCTAGTTTGCAAAAGTTTTTGTTTGACGCGTACGAGTAGTTCATTTGCATGGTGCAGCGCGTGCTCTTTCAAGTCCGAGTCGGTGTTTTCAGATTGTCAACAAATCGTGAAAAAGGTTCGTTTCGTTGTCTTTTGTGCTGAGATACTACAACAATTTTCACTAACGTTCGCCAAAAGGCTACTAACATCATGTGTGTTTCTTTTACATAGTGAAACTTTACGCTGCGAAAATAAAATACTGTAAAATAGACAAGGAGTTTTAACTCAATCGAAATCTTTATTCGAGTTTTGATTACAAGCGTCATCGTAACTTTTCTGATTATTTCTGCCGTTTTCACATATTTTCAGCTAAGCTTTTAATATGTTCTCAAACACCAATCAACCTTAAACATTAGAGATATTATATGAGTTCGATATACGTTTCACACCAAAGTGCGAAGTCCAATTTGTCACTAGCTCTGCAAAACACGCATCGGCGGGCGCTCTTACTCATCGACAACAGACAATTTATTGGATTTACACAAACAAAACTAAGCAGCATCTACGGACATAAACCTATTGTCACTTATTGGGCCTAAACGCTGCTATATCCAACTGGTTCTTTTTTCTTCTGTGTTATGGAAAAGCTGTTAATCTTCTTCATATGTGAAATTTAGATTGGAGTAATGTGAAGTTGTCGTAAAAGGAGCAGCGGAACTCAACTTGGTCAGAGATAAAAAGCGGGACATACCTAAATTAGGCACCGTCTTCACTCAGACTGGAGCAACTTACGGCGGAAATACTTAATCAAAATTCCAACAGCCATGAAGGCGTTGAGTGATGGGCCAAAAGGATCCAAAAGCATAAACGATTTCGGGAATTTCGGACGCCATTTCCCTTGCGCGACATCCGCGAAAATCCTCGCAGCAATGTGCGCGCGTGTGCCGCAGGCGATGGCGCAATTTGTTCTAAAAATAGAAAAATTGTCCCATATCATGGCGCCAACCCCAATACTAGAAATGGCGCGCGCTTACGGTCTCCGTCCCCGATTATGGCTCCTGACAAAAGTGTTGACACATTTGAGCAAAACAAACACTTTCTATCGGCGTTCTTCCATAATTTGAAAAATCATCATTTTTGTCAATAGCCAGCACCCCCTCTCCCCCTTTTCAAAGTTGCAATACCCTCCGTGGACACTTTGACCTGGTTACAACATTGAAAAGGGGAGAGGGGGTCGAAATGTCAAAATTAGACATTGAAAAACTCACGCGTTTAACGAAACAGGTGTTTTTCGGGGAGTGTCTCAACTACTTTTGTCCATGATTGTCTGAATTATGTTTTCCACATTGTGAAGCTTTCCCAGTATCATCACTGTTCCGTCTACTCAGAGATATTTAGCATCATTGTTTAGCAAGTTATAAATCCTGTCGCACACCAGTAGAGTACAATTATTACGTCACATAGGATAATTATTGGCGAGAATTATTTCACGAAATGGTTCTCGGGGAGCCATTGATGCAGAAAGACGAAAATATGATTTGTTTTTTAAGTACATTTTGTGTTTTTGCGGGTCACATTTTGCAAGACATTAGATTTCAACGGTTCACAACGGTTCACAACGGTTCACATCCCCAGTTAAAGAAAATATAAGATACTTTTTATTTATGCGATGTGAACCGTTGTGAACCGTTGTGAACCGTTGTGAACCGTTGTGAACTGCTTTAAACCGTTATGAATCGCTGCAAAGCCAACTCAGGCGATATATTCTGCTAACAACATCAAAGACAAAAGCAGAAAAATCTGCTTTTTATGGATGATAACTGTTCCCGAGAACTGTTGCATTGTCAGCGATAGCTTGTGTCATGGCAGAACTCTGCTGCTGAGTTCAATCACTGGGTTTGTTATCAGCCAAATCACTCAGACAAATTTCCCGAATCAAAATCTACACGGACGTAAATCTGGGTCTTCACCCTGCCGTATTACCTTACAAACACGATCGGTTGTTTTCTAACGATTGTGGACTCAATTTGTGCTTAGCGAGACCGCTAAATATTGGAGCGCACTAAAGCGGCCGCTAATGCGCGGAGACTGGAAACGAGTCTGCGGAAAACTATTCTGCATTGCACTTAAGCCTCCAAATCCTGACCTAAACTACAAATAGAGGGTTTTTATTGCAATGTTTCTGCTATTTCATCACTTTCGACACATGTATAGCACAATTTCTATTTATTTTCGCTGAAAGGCAATTTCAGACAATCATGGACAAAAGTGTTGACACATTTGAGCAAAACAAACACTTTCTATCGGCGTTCTTCCATAATTTGAAAAATAATCTTTTTTGTCAATAGCCAGCACCCCCTCTCCCCCTTTTCAAAGTTGCAATACCCTCCGTGGACACTTTGACCTGGTTACAACATTGAAAAGGGGAGAGGGGGTCGAAATGTCAAAATTAGACATTGAAAAACTCACGCGTTTAACGAAACAGGTGTTTTTCGGGGAGTGTCTCAACTACTTTTGTCCATGATTGTAGATTTGAAAGTTTTAGAACGTTTCTGTACGTTTTTATGAACGTTGTTTAGGTTTTCGTGCGCTAAGAACTATTGGTAAATGTACCAGTCGCCATCCTACGGAGGATTCCAAGCTGTTGTATGACATGTATGAGTTGAGCAAATGACAGTAATTTGAATACACTAGCCCACAGTGCAGTAAAGGCTTTTTCTGTGTGTTCACGAGTTATCGGTATTAACTCGCGATCGAGTAGATTCGACGCCATGTTGTCTCAGGAAAAGTGGATGGGGAGGGAGTAGGGCAGAAGGAGGGCAAGGGACCAATAATGGCTCAGCCAATGAAAACTCTCGAAATGCATTATTCAATAATTCTGTTTTTTTTTTTTTTTCTAATAGCAGTTAACTCGATGATGGTTAATATTGGTCAGGAGCGAGTTTATAAATGAAGAAGAGTAGATAATCTAGTTTTGCTTTCTATTGTTGAAAGATTAGAGATCAGTATCCCTCCCCAAAACTAAAACACCAATGGTAATAATAATAATAATAATAATAATAATAATAATAATAATAATAATAATAACATTTATAATGCGCAAATTCCATATAATGTTCAAATGCACATGACAAGATTAAAAACGGAATAAAAAGGTTAAAAAGCTAAAATTACAATTCTAAAATTACAATTAAAAGCAAACTTACAATGATTTAAAAAGCTAAAATTTCAATTAAAAGTAAAATTTACAAGAAGGTATGGTTAATCTCGAACACATACTCGCTTAATGAGCTACTAAGCGTCACTGAAATGAAAGCTAAGGCTATCTGTCTAGTCAACATAGATATAAAATTTACGCGCAAAGAAAATCGTCATTTGATCGTCTGAGTTCAGTCTTGAAAACTAAATAGGTATTCACTTTGTTAAGGTGGCTGAAAACAGTTTCCAATACTTTCCAAGACTCACAGTTTGATGGGTCATTACAACCACTCTATACCGGTTGATGCCAAAGTCATGGTATCAACAAACTACCCAATCATCGGGGAACAAGTTGCTGTTATTTTTGTGGCACAATAGGTTACCATAGCAACAATATGACCTGCTAAAAACACCCTTAATTTTAGCTTTAAGGGCTTATAACTCAAAAACGAGCTCGGTGACCCCCATTTTTTATTATTGAATTGTAATCAACATGATAAGATGCAACTTTTTGCAAAGTTAAAAAAAATTCTACGAAGGGGGTTCAGAGCCACCTTAAATTTTCAAAAATTTAAGTTTTCATCAGTGTTTTAGGTCATTTTAGAGTGGGCGATAGGTGATAACGCATCAAAAAGTATACGTTTTTAATTATGCGAAAACACATTAGTGTGGTCTAGGGTTTCGACTGTAGCCGTTTTTAACAAGTGTTAGAATGTAATTCAAATCTTCTCGTCTGGCTGGCAGCTCTTTTTCTTATTTCAAAACCTGTGCTTCGATCGCGATCTCAACCACGTATTACAAAATTGACATGGAATATTTCACATCCAATGTCCTAATTCACATGCCAGAACAAATTTCAAGGAGTATTTACCGAATCTTTTTTTCCTGAGGGCGGAGCCCATTGCTTCATCCTACAGAAGAAAAAATAAGAAAAAACCTGGTTAGACTTAATGAAATTTTATGAAAATTGTTAAATTGTATCTTTTTTTCCTTTCTATACAAATTATTATATATTCTATTATTATTATATCCTATATTATTAAAATACATCAATAATATTCAATCTCGGCTGAAGTGGTGAATAGAAATATTCAAAGTTCATTGCTTTTAATCTCAATTTTCAAAAAGCAATGCTGTTGCTCCTTTTCAACTTTAGCAAACTATGTGATATTCAAGGCTTCTCTTTTGTTTGAAGGATATTTATGACAACCACCAACAAAATTAGATAGGGTGTGCAACGTGGCTCTTGAAACAAAAACAATTTTGTATGTAAATATTTTTGGATACTCACATTGCTCAGCATAAAACACTGCAGTAAAATCATCAACAGTTTTCCATTCATGGTGAACGACTTAAACACGTATTGCTGCAAGTGGATCAAGGTATTTGTGCAGTGACCAAGTTGATAAGCTCGGTGTATTGGAATATAAAGTAAATTAAGCGCAGTTTACAGTGATTAATTAGTCACTAGCTACAATTGGTTTGTTCGTCCTTTGTGATAGCAGTATAATTTGCTCAGCTGTAAGCAAATCAAAAGTAAGAGAGTCATCTTGATTCAGCTTTAAAAACTCCCAGTCTAACTGCAAGTTAAATGGATTATCATATAGTTTTCCATACATGATGAGAAAACAGCTTGCTTTCGATAACTTCAATTTTCAATGCTGTAAAACCATTTTTTTAAAACCGGATCCTAAGCAAACAGATCCTAGCTTTTCGGGAACTCGTCTTGCTGTGTTGAAAAATTATCCGTCTTTTAAAATTGTAAACGTGCTTGACTTAATTAACTTAAGACAAAGTTATTTAAATAACATCAAAGGATATCACGTAATATCGTACAAGGAAATATAACTCGTCTTATGAAAAAAAGCACAAACTTGTATTTAGTATAGCAAGTCAGTTATGAAAGCGGCAGCGCTCGCCGGACGAATCTGTCTCTGAGGAGGCATCAGGTGTTGGAGAAAGGCATGCATTTGTTTACGACACCTGTTACTTCCAAGTCATGCAAATTTTGATTATTTTTTTTGTAAAAAAATACCTCTCAGTCGGCGCGTCGGGGGTATGTTATGAGCGGGTCAGTGGATGAGCGAGTGAGCGAGTGAGATTTATGTATGTCACACCAATCAAATTGGATCTACCATAAACAGCCAATCACGTTTTTTGTTTTTGTTGGAAAATGTAACAAGATATTCTTATTTGTTAGTTTCAAATTGTAACTTGACACTTTTTTTTCACGCACAAGTGGTTGTAATGAAAACTGACGAATCAGTGACTCATATTCACACGGCCAGAATAAACAAACAAGGAGCCCATCCAGCGGCACGTCCAGAAAAATGTTTGGACCTATCTTTTCTTAATGTATTCAGCGGCTTTTAAATATTTTGCATAAATCTGCTATTTTTTGCCGGCGAGAGTGCGAAAATCGATTTTCTTCAATCGTTACAAAATCCGGCTGTAGTTATAAAAAGAAACCTCGAAATATTTGAAAACTCGTTAATACCTCATTAGAAATTGAAAATAAAGATAGGTTTCCCTTTTGACCGTGGCCACGATTTTTGCTCGATACTTAGTGGGCATGGGAAACCATTGATGATTGACTGAAATTTCTATTAAATGTTGTTTGTGAAACATTTCCTGTAAAGCTAATTGAGAATTAAGAGGTTGGTGTTTTTCATAAATTCAGTTGCTGCGTTTGTCAGTAATAACTTATCGAAGTTATAAATCATTAATTCCGGAATAACTAAAAGTAAGCTCACGGATAGGACACGTTTGCTGCTCGTATTTAAATCTACCCTGCATCCCAGTGGCTTAAATTGTCTTTCACGCGGCTTGTCTCTTCAGAAGTGGAGACTCCGCGGGGACGGGGCGGGGAGAATCGTCAGTTTCAGGTAAATTGAAGTAGACCCTAAAAAAAAGACCAATCTGTGCGTGTGTTCAGCATTTATGAGACCCCCTCAAAGGCACAAATCCTTCATTTCTTATTTATTTTCTTAATTTTTGGTGTTACTTTGGTGACATCATTATCATTTAATGCTTTCATCTAAGAAAAAATGTTAAAGATTTTATGCAAGAGCAAGAGCCATAATAGGACAGTGTCCTATTATGGCTCTTGGCAAGAGCTATTGAAACCTACGATACAGTATGATTGCGTATTATTAGTTTCCTTTAATTATTTCTGTCAAATGCAACCCCAATAGATACCTTGGTGCGCAGAATTTCTGTTCTGCACACCCTAAGTGAAACTAAAATTTCCCATTTTCCCAGGTTAGAGCTTTAGTTAAATTAACACCAATATATTTGTAACATACCGTTTTTTTATTTCATTCATTATAAGGTCTCGGGTGTGTCTATAGGAGTACATGATAAACTTCCAAATGTAATGTTAAATGTTACTAGCTAAAGTTTTGTAGCTCTATCCATTTTGACGCCAATACATGACTGGACGTCAATCTACTGCAATGAAATTGTTCAGTCATTAACACAACGGGAATCTGAAACAAAAAAAGACAAAGGTAATTAAGAAAGCCACCGTACTTCCTTTAGAGTCCGATTAAAAGTTTAGTGACTGGAAATTTTCTTATTTATGACAAAAGTGTGCTTACTGTTCTGTTGCTAAAGCACTTGCTGCTCCTAGGAGGCTGAGACCGATATGTCCCCGGAGTACCCTAGTTACAATTTATAAGTCACTGATTCTTCCACATCTCGATTATTGCGGCGCTGTGTGGGGATGTATCGGTGATGGCCTCAGCCAAAAAATAAAGAAACTACAAAACAGGGCAGCACGCGTGATAACAGGGTCTGGTTGGGATGTTAGATCTGTCCAGATTCTTCGTGCCCTCAAATGGGAAAGCCTAGCTGACAGACGTGCTAATAACCTTGTACCCAAATACCTGTCTGATAAATTCACAGCGCAAATACCATCCACAGACATAATCTTTGGGCAGCCCAACATAACCTGTTCATTCCGCGGCCAAACACTGAGGCCCTCAAAAAGAGTTTTCGTTATAGAGGCGCAGTAACATGGAACAGTCTGTCAGTGGAGGCTAAGCAGGCCACTACTTTGAATAGTTTTTATTCCGCTATTATTTGTTAGCAATAAGTTAACTTGGGATTTTTCGCTTAAAAGTTCGTAATTTTTAAGTCTTAGTTTTTAAATACTTAGGTTATATATTTAGGGTTGATGGGCACGGCTCTTTAAAAGACCACTTTGTAGTGATAACGATCCCATGGGTAAATAAAGATATTG
>JAHPZR010005477.1:15000-34806 GCA_019787425.1 Platygyra sinensis
TGACCATTATCATTACAACATTGGTCGTCACTCGGCGCGTCGGCCGTGCAATGTTGTTGGTATCTCTTTACCATCAATTCAAGGAAAGGCTAAGATTGTTAATATTTACTCACCGTCGCCTGGTCTTGCAGAACATTCAGGAACCTGCAAAATTCATTTTGAAAAAGTCTCGAAAATCACACCAAACCGCAACAACATGTTTGTGAAACCATTTTCTTTAAAAAGTATTTGTAGGGGTTTCCCTTCAAGTGAAAGTTTAGATCTCAGGGTAGGGCCCCCCATGGTATAAAACTTTACTCAGAAATCCCCTAGGGTTCATACAGAAGGCAAGAGATTAGATCTCGGGGTAGAGCCCCCTAGTATACAACTTTGATGGGAAATCGCCCGGAGTTCATACATCAGTTCGGGGTAGAACCCCCTGTTATAAAACTTTCTTGAAATATCCTCTAGGGTTCACTGTTCGTCCTAATCTTGCCCATTTCACTCAGCCAGCTTTTTCCTTGTAGCTCTTATAAATTTTGATGTATTTAAGTTTTATTTGGTGCTATTCAAGGCCAACTGTTACCCAAGTCCGCTTTTTGTTTGAAGGTTATCAGGCCCGTAGGAGGGGGGGTTCGAGGGGTTCGAACGAACCCCCCTTGAGGCCAAAGATTTTTTTTGCTGTTGCCGACCTTACCAAGCGCCGAATCTTGGATTGTCAGGATTGAACTTGCGCTAGCCTATTTAAAATAAAGTATATTTGTTGTTTTCACTGTTATTTTTTCGGTTTTGGGAGCCATTGTGGTCAAAACGCTGCCGCATAGGACGCTTTGTGACTGCTGTCTAACTATATAACAAACTAGAAAGCCCAGGAGCCCGCGAAAAAAACAACACGAAAAACAGAGAGAGGTCTGTATCGGGCAGGCAAATTAAGAGAAATTCACCCTGCTAGATATGATTACTACCAGATTAGCAGAGAGGTCTGAAGCATACGAGCATTTTTATGAATCCTTCGAGTATGTCGTGTATGTTTTGGAAGTCATGGCACATAATCTACACCACGACGACTGTCCAGCCCAGTTCTACGGATGCTGGAACACAGCCACTAAGAGGAATGCCTCTGGACTACTCCAAGCCATTACGAACTTTGAATTTATCGTGGCTTTTGTCATTGGATACCTCTACCTGTCGCACATGAGTGCTCTAACAACGAATTTGCAACGGAAGAGCAATGACATTTTCAAGGCTTTCACGATGGTTTCGAGTGTGCTCAAGTCGTACCAGGACATGCGCGCCGATATGGACGAGATGTATGATTATGCGTATGAGAAGGCAAAGGCAATGGCAGCTAAGGTGGGAGTGGTACCAACAGCTCCCAGAGTTGCTGCACGGCAACGTCATCGCGCCAACGCTCCAGCTCCAACAGCAAAGGAGTATTATCGGATCAACGTGGCTGCTCCATTTCTTAATCAAATCATTTTGCAGCTAGGAGAGTGCTTAGATGCCGTCACCGTCCAAGCCTCAAGGCTGCTTGCTTTGGTTCCCACTGTAATGAGCGAGAATAGAGAATCAAACGAAGTTACAAGGAGTTACAAGGGGTCGTCGATATGTACAGGGGCGATCTTCCATCTCCACAGCTCTTCCCGGCAGAATTTCGGCGATGGAGAATCAAGTATGCAGAGGAGGAAGAGCTCCCGGACTCGTGTGTCACAGCCCTGAAGCAGTGCGAGAATGAATTTCCCAACATATTCACTCTGCTCAAAATACTATCCACTTTGCCCGTAGCTAGCTGCAAGTGCGAAAGGTCCTTCAGCGTGATGCGAAGGTTAAACACCTATATGCGATGCACGATGAGCGAGAACAGATTAGGGTCACTTGCACTTATGCATACCATAACGACATGCAAATAGACCTTGAGGAAGTGGTGGAGCTATTTGCTACCATGCATCCGCGAATGGTAGAGCTATCAAATTTGCTGTGACACGCCCTTGTTGTGATACGGACTGTTAATGTTATACCAATAATTCACTAGCTTTCTGTATAACGAGGAATTAAGGGACTTACAATATTAGAGCGATCCAAACTGACGTTTGATTAAAAGCGCTTTCTCTTCCCTACCCCCACCCTACGCTGAACGTTTTTCGTCAGACAAATGGATACGAACACCCCTTGAAATACCCCAGCTACGGGCCTGGTTATTTTAGATAGCGCAACAACAAGTGAGGCAGGGTGTGCGACATGGCCCCTTATATAAAAGAAATTTTGCATCTAAGCATTTTTGTACTTACATGGAATAGCATAAAACACAGCAGTAAAACCATCAACAGTTTTCCATTCATGGTGTACGAATTTCAGAGCGTTTCTCTGTAAAACGGGAAATCGTGTAGCTGGCGAGTCGATCCAAGAAACTCTAGCGTTGAAACGTTGCGGTGAGACAGTTGAATTCAAAACTGTTTTCTTTTATGATGAATCAACAGCCGCTTTGATGAGCTCCTTCGTCATGTGTCGTGACATATGACAATTCAGCTGTAAAAACTCGAAATAAGATAGTTCTCTTGATTCAGCTTAAAAAACTGCCAATCTTATAGGCAGTGAAGTGGATTTTAACACTTCGCTATACATAATGAGAACATAATTAACTTGCTCTCGTATCACTTAAATCACTGCTAAAAATTGTCAAACTCAGAAAAGCAGGTCCAAGCCCAGAACTCAAGCCTCTGAGGAATATTAGTTACCTTTAAGCGTGGCTTGCTGTGTTGAAGTGATTAAAACCTGAACTTTTTTAGTATCCTTGACATGTTTGTCTCAGCGAAGATTGCATAAATTAAAGACCACCTCAGTTTAATGTCCGACATTTATATTATCATGTTACAACATATTTTTTATGTAATTTTTAAGTCATAACATGAAAAGGAATGTAATTCATCGTGTGCGAAAACTTAGCTAAACATGTATTTAGTATAGCAAGTTACGAAAAGCAATTTGCTCTCCATAAGAAACTGTTTCTGAGGCGTCAGGTGTTAGAGAAAGGAACTTGTTTACCACACCTGTTATACCCAAGTCATGTAAATTTCTTGGATTGCGCTAAAGCGCGTTCATATAAGCACGTTTTAGTGAAGTGAATGTTTAGGTGTTCACACATTGTGTCTACCTTAGAACTACTGGAAAAAAATGAGGACTGGGACTTAAGAAATTCACCTGCGCATTCAAATTTCTCCACCGTAATGTGGGCACTGCATAAATTCGGCATGACAAACTGATTTATGGATGTGGTTCTTCTTATTCGTAATGCATTTTAAGGGTGACACGTAACTTCCTTCAGCACTACATGCAATAATAGGCCATATTCAAATACTCATCACGGTACTTAAGGCACATGCGGGGGAATATTATTAGAAAGAGATTAATGTCATTTGCCTTTGAAACGACTTCCCGCCTAAGAAAGCCGCTCTAGCCGCACTTACAGGCTGACTCTAGTCAAATGCTGGGAATCCAGAAGTGGTAAATCTCCATCTTTTGACCCATTACACGTTTTTTTTTTTTCAGTCAAAACATTACGCTGAGTTGATTGTTTGTAACATAGACCTTTAATTTCAACCTTTTCAAAGAGTACATGGAGGACTCTGTTACAAGTGCACGTACATAGTCTAGTTTAAACGCATAGACAGGCTGTCTGAGTCCAGTCAACAATAGTGAAACTCATCAACTCTGCTCAATAACGTGACGGAACTCTGTAACGAGAAGAGAAGACAAGGTTCAGAAATGCAATGTACTTTCCTGTTGTTTGAATCCAGTCAAAGCATTTTCCTTGTCGTTATCAAAAGATTGGTTCGCTACCCTTTCTGCGTAGAAATTAAAGATTGTTTAATTGTGAAAATGCTCAGGGATTCGATTTGTACTCCATATTCGCTTATCACCCCGCGACACACCAGCCATCCCACCCTGAGGGGAGTAGAAATACAGGCTGGCTCTAGTCGAATGCTAGGAATACAGAAGTGGTCAATCTCCATTCTTTGATCCATTAAACGTTTTTTTTTTCAGTTATCATTACGCCAAACTAATTGTTTGAAACAAACATCCTTTTGAAAGAGTACATGGAGGACTTACAAGTGCACGTACATAGTCTAGTTTAAATACATGATCTGAGTCAGTTAACAACAGTGAAACTCTTCAACTCTACTCAATAACGTGACGGAATTCTGAAATGAGAAGAGAAAACAAGGCCTGGGTCTGCAGTGGACTTTCCTGTTGTTTTAATCCAGTCAAAGTGACGGTATTTTTCTTATTGTTATCAAAAACTTGGTTCGCTACCCTTTCATGTTGGTCTGTCACCCCGCGACAGACCAGCATCCCACCCAGGGGGAAGTACAAATACTCCTTATCGCTTCATGCTACTGAAACCGGAGACAAGCCCCGGCGTGATGGGCCACTTAGCTCGTACGTAGATTTTACCTGTTTTACCATTGTCTTTTGCGTTCTCGTTTCTTCTTCTCCTTCTTCTCCATGCATAATCTTCCGGGCAGCAAACATACGCGCCGGTTTCAAGGAAAAGCCCACAATAGTATCCTGATGGACAAGGCGGCCCTTCGGGAAGAAATCCGCACGCGAAGTCTAGAATTTCGCCTTCACAGTGCACACCTCGTTTTCCTGTCAGGAATATTTTTGGCAAGATTTCAGCAACTCTCCTGGTAAATATAACCGTGACTGACTGGGCTCTAGCAACACTTTCTAAAGTCCTATTCAATCCGGAAACAGTGTATGAATAACATCTCCGTGGAGGTGCTAATGATGATTCTCATTTAGCTGAGTAATGCAACATTGAGGCTTAACAACATACTAAACATCACACTAGCTTGCCCTTTAACCTAACTTTTAACACGCATTTTTGAGCAAATCAACTAGAGTTGTTTACATGTGTAAAGCGAAATACAAGATAAAAAATATTGGAAATAAAAAAAAAAACAAGTTAAGCTGCAACAATTGCCGGTTCAATACTGTGTTTGTTTATATTATTACCTGGCTTTCCGGTGCAGTTAGAAACCTACAGAGAAATAAAAAGTAGAATTGGTTTACGTACTGTTCAGATGCAGCGGATCAGGCAGTTTCCACTCAAGGGTCGACAGCAAAAACAACTTGCGCCACTTAATTATCCAATCAGATCAAAGTCAATCAAAACCAATAGTGAGCCTTCTTTCACATGTTTTGCTTCGCTTTGCTTGGACTGCTTTCAGTTAATTTTAGTTTTGCTCAACCGACAAGGTTAGAAATAGTCGTATTTAAACTATTTTATTTTGACCATACTGATATTGTTTAATTTCAATTTCAACCACCCAAAGAAGTGCGATAAACGTTTATAGGTTTTTCTTTTAAGGGGGTTTTTAGCCAAAATATGCCTATAAAAATCACTTTATTTAGGGTGTGCCTTCTTGTTTGAGCTATCTCGGTTGAAACAGTTGAAATGTCGCACGTTCATCGTTTTTGATCTCAATTTAATGTTCCTTTTTCGCTTTAGCAAACTATTATTCAAGCCTTCTTTTTGTTCAAGGATATTTTGGGCAACGCAAAAACAAATGAAGTAGGGCGTGTGGCTTGACCCCTTAAATTAAATGACTTTTGTATCTAAAGATTTGTGGGTACTTACATTGCTTAGCATAAAGCACAGCAGTAAAGCCATCAACAATTTTCCATTCATGGTGTACGACTTCAACGCGTTATCTGTAAAATGGCAATTTGTATTGCTGCAAACAGATCAAGGCAACTAGTTTCAAAGGTACTTTGTTGTTGCCGTATTGCAGTCAGAAAGCTGAAATGCCCAATTTGATAGGAGACAGTAAATTAAACTCAGGTTAGACTGAATAATCAGTTGATACAATTGGTTTGTTCGTCAGTAGTGAAAGCAGTATGATTGCTCAGCTGTAAACATATCAAAAGGGAAGAGTTATCTCGATTAAAACCTGTCAATCTAACTACAAGTAAAGTGAATTACCATAGGTTGCCGTATATGATGAGAAAATAGCGCTCTTTCGATAACTTCAATTTTCATGATCAATGTTGTAAAAATATTTAAAAAACGGATCCTAAGCAAACAGATCCTAACTTTTCTGAAACTACACTCGCAGCGTTGAAGAATTAACTCTTTCAGAATATATTGTGAACGTGTTTGTTTTGACTTAATCTGCAATTCAAGATAAAATTATCTTAGTAATATCAGAGGATACCACACAATTTTGTGCAAGCCCGAAATTTAATTCATCTTCTATGAGAAACCTGGCTAAGCGCAAACTTGTATTTAGAATAGCTAGCTACGAAAGGCGCAGTGTTTTCCTTATGAAAACCCTTTCTAAAGTGTCAGGTGTTGGAGCTGAAGGCACTTGTTTACAACACCTGTTACACCAACGCCATGAAAATTTCTTCTTAGGCGTTCATATCAGCACGTTTTGGTGAAGTGACTGATCCTAAGGGAAATAGTGAGTTTTGTTTCCCTGAGATCCTCAGTGTTCCTCGGGGCAAAGCCGAGGGGAACACAGAGGTTGATTATGAGGGGAAACAAAACTGACGGTTTCCTGCGAAGCCAGTCATAAAGTGTTTTGTTGTACCCGTTAACTTAAAAGTAAAAAACATCTGAGAAGAAAACGTTTGCTTTACGCCGGCTATCCCCAGTTTCAAGGAGCACGACCTGATCACGTGTGAGTCGAGAGTTCATCTTGTTGTTTCCTCAGTGAGTTAGTGAGTTTTGTTCGCTTTAAGGAGTTAGTGACACGTGACATGTTCCACACCAATCAAAAAACGTGTCCCGGAGTGTGGAGGTGTCGGAAAATGGCAACGGGAACTGGGAATCACAAACAATGGACCATTTTACAATCTCACAAAGGAGTGGACAATTTTAATACTTTTTGGAATATTTTTTTAAAATTACCGGTCCTTTTAGAATTGTTTTTGATGAAAAACGGTGGAAGAAATCAGGGGAATCCTATAATTATTGCAGCAAAAATCTCCACTTTTGTCCAGGATTGAACGCAAGTATTGTTTAATTAGTTCTTCATATTTGACAGGGTTATTTGAATTTTTCATACTACTTCGTATTTGACAGAATTGTGTGTCTTTAGGTGACTGTTCACCAATGAGGTCACTTTGTGATGCTCATCATAAGGAATTTGAATCTCATTAGCGTTCAATCCTGGCTAGACATATCTGGAAAACTCCGTTTTCAAAACGCTTCTTTTGACCACACAGAAACAAAAACCCAACGTTTTTAAAATCCTTAGCTTTGAAGAACGTGTTTGAAAAGCTTCGTTTTCGTGATGGATTAGTGTGGACGGCGTGCGTAAACTTAAAAATACACCAGGGTATATAAACTTCTCCTGCGTGATGTCGATGGTGCCTAAATTCAGCCGAGTGACAAATTGATCTATTGATGAGGTTTTTCGTATTCGTAATGTGTGATAAGGGTTACTTGTGACTTCCTTCAGCACTACATTAATAGGCCATATTCATATACTCAGCACGGTATTTGAGGCACATGCGGGGAATATTATTAGAAAGAGATTAAAGTCATTTGCCTTTGAAACGTTTTCCTGCATTAGAAAGCCGCTCTAGCCGCAGTTACAGGCTGGCTCTAGTCGAATGCTAGGAATACAGAAGTGGTCAATCTCCATTCTTTGATCCATTAAACGTTTTTTTTCAGTTATCATTACGCCAAACTAATTGTTTGAAACAAACATCTTTAATTTCATCCTTTTGAAAGAGTACATGGAGGACTTACAAGTGCACGTACATAGTCTAGTTTAAATACATGATCTGAGTCAGTTAACAACAGTGAAACTCTTCAACTCTACTCAATAACGTGACGGAATTCTGAAATGAGAAGAGTAAACAAGGTTCAGAAATGCAGTGGGTCTGCAGTGGACTTTCCTGTTGTTTTAATCCAGTCAAAGTGACGGTATTTTTCTTATTGTTATCAAAAACTTGGTTCGCTACCCTTTCATGTTGGTCTGTCACCCCGCGACAGACCAGCATCCCACCCAGGGGGAAGTACAAATACTCCTTATCGCTTCATGCTATACTGAAACCAGAGACAAACGCCGGCGTGATGGGCCACTTGGCTCGTACGTAGATTTTACCTGTTTTACCACTGACTTTTTTGTTCACGTTTCTTCTTTTCCTTCTTCTCCATCCATCTTCCTCTTCCGGGCAGCAAACAAACTCGCCAGTTGCATGGATGAGCCAACAATGAGCCAACAATGGTGTCCTGATGGACACTGCGTTGCTTCGAGCTCCCATCCGCAAACGAAGTCTAGAATTTGGCCTTCACAATGCACACCTGGTGTTTCTGTCAGGAATATTATTGGTGAGAACTAAAAGCATTATCCTCGATTCCAGATCAACTCTCCTGATAAATACACATGCAGCTGTTTCGAGAAGTTATTATAGGTAATGGTGGTTTTACCCTTGATATAGTGATTGAAGCGCAAGGTATTTCGGCGCAGCACAAACACGTGTATTCACGCCTTCTGTACATGCGGCTCAGAGCCACCTTAAATTTTCGAAAATTTAAGGTGGCTCTGAACCGCATGTAGAGATTTTTTTTAAACTTTGCCAAAAGTTGCATCTTATCATGCTTATCAAAATTCTATGATAAGAAAAAGTTCACCATGCCGTTTCTGAAATTTAAGCGCTTAAAGCTGAAATTAAGGGTGTTTTTAGCAGGTCATAGTGTTGCTATGGTAACCCATTGTGTCACGAAAATAATGCCATGATGTTTACCAGTTATTGGGCAGTTTTTTTGATACCATGATTGTAGCATCAATTGAGAAAGAGAGGTTATAATGACCCATCAAAATCCACCTTAAGCCACCTTAAGTTAAGCTACAACAATTACCTGTTCAACACTATGATATCATTTATAATATCATGAAATAACATATTTTTTTTATAATTTAATGTCATAACATAAAAAGAAATGTAATATACATGGTGTACGAAAACCTATCTATTAAGTATAGCAAGTTACGATTCCATAAGAAACTGTTTCTGAGCAGTCAGGTATTAGAGAAAGGAACTTGTTTACCACACTTGTTATACCCAAGTCATGTAAATTTCTTAGATTGCCCTAATCAGCATTAATATAAGCACGTTTTAGTGAAGTGAAAGTTTAGGTGGTCACACATTGTGTCTACCTTAGCACCACTGCAAAAATGGACGACTGGGACTGGGAATCCAAAAAAGGACCTCAGTGGTAAACGCTATGCCGTGCAATACAGTTTTCTGAGAAACATTTCTCGATATTTGCATGAGTTTGTAGCGGATTCTTATGCATCAGTGGCTATTTACTAAGGCAAAAAACGGTAGACTAGGAAAAGAAATAAAACAGCAATGAAATATTTTTGGCAAATATGTTGTACTAAGAAAGAAAGACAAATGAAACTGACTAGATTTATATTTTCACGACGTTTCGAAGTCATCGTAACTCCATTGTCAAGTGATAAATACTTACAAGTGTTAGAGTCTAAATAGATGGAAAGCATAATTTGCATACTGGGTGTCGTAAAAAATGTTATACAAATAACTTTGCCTTGATCGAGTGAGGGTTGTCCAATACACCCAAAGTGAGTCGAGTCGTGTAACTTTGTTGTCGAATCATCTTACCGGAAGCTACATGTAACTTTGTAGTGACTTAACTTACCGGAAGTTGAAGGAGTAATTGCTGGTTTCTACAGGAAGTTAAGTTCACAAGTTACCAGTCGTTACGAGTCGACACGACTCGACATCTGGAATTTTCGAGTCGACATAGTGAGACTTAGTATAACTCTGCTTGAAATGGTTGTGGTGGGGCTGCATAAAATGTCGTCAAGTCGTGTCGAGTGGTTACAAGTCGACACGACTTGACTTAACGATTAGTCGAGTAGACAGAGTGATACTTAGTATAAAAGTGCTTGAAGTCGTTGTGGTGGGGCTGCACAAAGTGTCGTCAAGTCGTGTCGAGTCGTTACGAGTTGACACGACTTGATTTTACGAACAGTCGAGGCGACAGAGTGAGACTTAGTATAAAAGTGCTTGAAGTGGCTGTGGTGGGGGTGCATAAAATGTCGTCGAGTCGTTACGAGTTGACACGACTTGATTTTACGAACAGTCGAGGCGACAGAGTGAGACTTAGTATAAAAGTGCTTGAAGTGGCTGTGGTGGGGGTGCATAAAATGTCGTCGAGTCGTTACGAGTTGACACGACTTGATTTTACGAACAGTCGAGGCGACAGAGTGAGACTTAGTATAAAAGTGCTTGAAGTGGCTGTGGTGGGGGTGCATAAAATGTCGTCAAGTCGTGTCGAGTGGTTACGAGTCGACACGACTTGACTTAACGATTAGTCGAGTAGACAGAGTGATACTTAGTATAAAACACGAATTACATAAGAACCAAACCACATGAGCAAAAATAAAAATGTACATACATACATACGCGGAATACAAGTGCCCCTAATTCGCGACAACAAGCTAAAAGGGAATAAATTAGCACATTTCGAACAAGTTTTATGATTATGTTATGAATGATAATAATACTTGACAAATAGCCGCAGAGGCTCGGTGAAACGCGGATATTCGCTGGTAAATAAATATAGCAAAGATATCAGTGACGTCACCTATTGTTATTAATATGCCAACCAGAGAACTATTGGCTGGTAAAACAAAGAGTTCTTTTGTTTAACGTTTTCTACATTTAAATAACAAAAACAATGTTTGTAAACAAATATCTTCGCTATAACTTGTCTGAACAAACACTATTACAACGACTGAAGTGTATGTTTGAGTGGTTTCATTCGCTTCCACTTCTCCAGACGTTTGTACAATGAAATAAACATTGTGTGCGCAGATTCTGGCTTTCCTTGCATGCCTATTTAATGTAGTCTGCAAGCGCGTTTCATTGTATGCGTATACATGTATATGATGCGATTTGCTTATACAGGTGTTTTCCTTAAAAAAAGAAGGATCACTTTTCTGCAAAAGTTTAAAGATCGAAGTATATATTGCATGGCTTCTTGTCTCGATTGGATCCTTAGCTTCGTTTCTTGCACACGCGTTTCGCTGCTAAAACGTATACAGTAATAACTTGCCTGATGAAATTTATAGAACGAAGTAAACATTGCATGCGTGGGTTCCGATCACGTTTTATTTGCCTGCGTAGTTTAAAAATTAATTTTGTCTGCACATGCTTTTCGTTGTGTGCGTTTGTGGTTTGATTTGTTGATGCTGGTGTTTCGCTTAAAAAGTATCACTCGTCTGCAGACGTTTAAGAACGAAGTATACATTGCATGGCTTCTTGTTTGGATGCACAATTTTGTTTCCTGCACACCTGTTTATTTAAAACGTATCCCTTGTCTGCACGAGTGCAAGTTTACAGAACGAAGTATACATTGCATGGCTTTTTGTTTGGATGCACAGTTTTGTTTCCTACACACGCGTTTCGTTATTAAAAACGTATCACTTGTCTGCACAAGTTTACAGAACGAGGTATACATTGCATAGCTTCTTGTTTTATTTCTTTTGTCTGCAAGCGCGTTTCTAGCCATAAAGTCGAGTCGACTTCTAGCAGTAACGAGTCGTGTCAACTCGTGTCGAGTCGTGACGACTCGACGACATTTCTACCCCCCCCCCCCCCCCATTCACGCAGTATGACCATTTCCGGTGACTGTAGTCAGACT
The DNA here is from genome assembly GCA_019787425.1 of Platygyra sinensis. NCBI lineage: Eukaryota > Metazoa > Cnidaria > Anthozoa > Scleractinia > Merulinidae > Platygyra > Platygyra sinensis. The sequence continues at coordinate 26,672 of JAHPZR010005477.1, forward strand.
TCCTGTAGGGTTTGTCAACTTCCGGTAAGGATGACTTCATGAATTTCACGACATGACTTTTGCCAAGACGACTTGTCTATACATAGAGACGACTCGACACTCTTTGAGTGTATTGGACATGAGTGGATCGAGTCGCTTTGGACATTAAGAGAGGGTGACAATTCCCTAATGTATAGCATTTTTTACGACACCCAGTATGCAAATTATGCTTTCCATCTATTTAAACTCTAACACTTGTAAGTATTTATCACTTGACAATGGAGTTACGATGACTTCGAAACGTCGTGAAAATATAAATCTAGTCAGTTTCATTTGTCTTTCTTTCTTAGTTATAAGTTTTTCTAAGCAACTGCTCATAAAATATGTTGTACTTGCTTTATTTCATTGCTGTTTTATTTCTTTTCCTCTCTTCGCCGTGGGGATCAGTCTACAGTTTTTTGTATAGTATCTTCTGATTTTAACTGGTCCAGGTCTCCAAAGATCGGGCACCATTTTGCATTGGTTTGTCGTTGTTGTCTTGCCGATATTAGAAGATTTTTTACTAAGGCACCGTCCACACCAGCCGAAGAAATTTGAAAACGGAGATTTCACTCTGAAAACGCATCATATGTTTTCGGTTCACACTTGGAAGGAGAAATTTGAAAACGGACGTTTTACTCTGAAAGTGCTTCAAATGTTTTCCGTTCACACTGGGCCAAAGGAACTTGAAAACGGAGGTTTCCCTCGAAAAACGCATCAAATGTTTTCCGCCGTCTACACTACGCCGGAGGAATTGGAAATCGCATCAATTATCGATCATGTTTTTGAGGGAAATCAAGGAAATCATATAATTATCGTAGCAAAAAGCTTCGTTTACAAAACGTTTTCTGTGCACACAGAAACGAAAATGCAACGTTTTTAAATTTCTTTAGGTTCAAAAAAAAACGTTCACGAAAAGCTTCGTTTTTGTGACGGATTGGTGTGGACGATAGGCTTAACCTTAAAAGTACACCTGCGTATTCAAATTTCTCCTGCGCAATGTGGATGGTGCCTAAATTCGGCATGACATATTGATCTAAGGTTGTGGTTCTTCTGATTCGTAAAGTAATGCATTCTAAGGGTGACACGTGACTTCCCCAGCAGCACTACAATTATCAGGAGGCCATATTCATAAAATACTCATCGCGGTATTTGAGGCACATGCATGCGGGGGAACGTTATTGTTGCACATGGATCGGAACTGGTTAGCTCAAAGGACCACAAGGTTTAATAATTATTCGATCTAAAAGAAATACATTTATAATTCGCAATCAGAACAAACGCAAAAAAATTCGGCTTTATCTCGTAGCTAAATTCAGAACGTCAATTTCCCGGGAGGGGAACTCTCTTATATGGGCTGTATAGGTATGTGTGGCCCCAAAGGGTATGGTTTTTCAGCCGTTTCGGTCATAAATAGGGTATCGATTTTAGCTGATTTTGGCCATTTTGGTCATAAATAGGGTATGGTTTTTGTACCCTAGCCTTGATATGGGTATTTTTTTAGGAAGAAACCCCTTTTTTCATCATTATTGAAAAAAGAATCAACAAAAGCCCTTCACAAATGATGTTTACGGTAATTTAACATTGGTCTGAACTAGGGAACTAATCATAACGCAGGTCTGAAACAGGATTTTGATGTAAGGGTCGGGTCATAAATAGAGTTTCGAATTTTTGGTCAGGTCATAAATAAGGTAGGGAATATCGCAGATTTTAGTCATAAATAGGGTAAGGGTTTTGGGAAGCGGGCACACCCCCAACCAATTTTTCTGGGGGTACCCCCCCCCCCGGGGGTCAATTTAAACTTACTTCTGTGGCTGGTAGTTAGAACAGTTCAACAGTCGCACTTTACGGGTTAGCAGAAGCTTTAAACAGATTCTCCAGGTGAGCGGGTTTAACAGACAGATCCTCCAGGTAAGCTTATTTTACAGACAGGCTAAAATTCTTTCTCACTTCGAATCTACTGAACAATTGGTTTGAAACACAATAACTTAACGCTTTAAATCAATGTATAATTTATGTCAATCACAATTCTTGTCATCAAACAAATCTGTTTATATCAGGCTTGAACGCCTATTTGATCAACGAAACAATTATTAGAAAGAGATTAATGTCATTTGCTTTTGAAACGATTTCCCGCCTAAGAAAGCCGCTATAGCCGCAGTGACAGGCTGACTCCAGTTCAATGTCGGGAATACAAAAGTGATGAAATCTCCATCTTTTGACCCATAAAAGGTTTTTTCTCAGTTAACATTACGCAAACTAATTGCTTGTAACATACACCTTTAATTTCATCTTTTTGAACAAGTACATGGAGGACTTACAAGTGCTCGTACATAGCCCATTTTAAATACATGATCTGAGTCAGTCAACAACAATTAAACTCTTTAACTCTACTCAATAACATGACGGAACTCTGAAACGAGAAAAAAAGACAAGGTTCAGGAATGCAATGGGTCTGCAATGTACTTTACTGTTGTTTGAATCCAGTCAAAGTGACGGCATTTTCCTTATTGTTATCAAAAGATTGGTTCGCTACCCTTTCTGCACAAAAATTGAAGAATGCTAAGAGATCCGATTTGATCTCCGTATTCGCTTATCACCCCGCACCAGATCAGCATCCCACCCTGACGGGAGTAGAAATACTTCTTATCGCTTCATGCTACTGAAACCGAAGACAGACGCCGGCGTGATGGGCTACTTGGCTCGTACGTAGATTTTACCTGTTTTACCGTTGTCTTTTTTGTTCTCGTTTCTTCTTCTCCTTCTTCTCCATCCAATCCTCCGCAGCAAAGAAACGCCCCGGTTTCATGGATACGGAAACAATCGTATCCTGATGGACACTGCGGAGCTTCGGGCTCCAATCCGCAAACGCCATCACATTGCACAAATCGTTTTCCTGTCAGGAATATTATTGGTAAGAACTAAAGGTATTATTGTCGATTTCAGCAACCCTCCTGATAAATATAACCGAGACTGACTGGGCTCTAGCAACACTAACCAAAGTCCTATTCAATCCGGGAATCAGTGCCGGACGAATAACAACTCCGTGGAGATGCTAATGATGATTCTCATTTAGTAATGCAACATTTAGCCTTAAAACATACTAAACATGGTAATAGCTTACCCTTTAACCTAACTTTAAACACGCATTTTTGAGCAAATCAACCAGAGTTGTCTAGATGTGTGAAGCGAATACAAGACATGAACATAAACGAAATAAAAACAAGTTAAGCTACAACAATTTACAGGTCAATACTCTGTTTATTATTATTATTATTACCTGGCTTTGCGATGCAGTTAGGAATCTACAGAGAAATAAAAAGTAGAATTGCTATAGTTCAGATGCAGCCAGATCAGACGGTTTCCGCTTTATCATCGAAAGCAAAAACAACTTGCGCCACTCAATCAAAACCAATAGTGGCACTTCTTTTACATGTTTTGTTTCGCTGTACATGTGCTTGGGCTACTTTCAGTTAATTTTAGGCTTGCTCAACTGACAAGATTAGGAATAGTTAACAATTATTCACCGAAGTGGAGGTGAATAGTACTTGGCTATCACCTCCGAGCTAGCCAATCAGCGCGCGCGAAAAGTACTATTCACTTTTGTGGTATATACTAATCGTATTTAAGGTAATTCCCCTGAAATAAAACTGACAATAGATTTTCGTTCAAACTTTGCCCACTGAATATTTATCATATGAGAACATCAATTTTGAAATAAAAAAGGGGGGTGCCCATACTCATTAAGGAGCACTGGGGCATTGAAAATGACCCATTTTGGCATTATTTAACACTTATTACAGGAACGAATTCCCAGTAATAATTGTAAATTTTTGTGACCGAGACTCATGAGAACACGCATTAAACTGGAGTCAATGCGTTGTATCGGACACAAATAAACTTTTTAAGTTTGATTTAGACAGAAAGCTGAATCCTTGATTAAAATTTCAACCAAATTTCTTGACATGGTTACCATAGGGCAAAATAGAAAAGACCACAGTTTACTTGCTATTTTCGCTATTTATTAAATTTTCAGCAATAGAAATCAGATCAGTCTTTCCTCAAGCAAAGTTTATGATAAGTTGATTACAATGACTGGAAAAAAAATTGGGGTGCCCATGCTCGTTGGTGAGCTATAGCCAATTTTCAACTGAAAGAGCTCAATATCAAGGCAAATCCGCCATGTTTTCAGTGTGCACGTGCACGAGAGCGCGCTAAATGACGCCATAAATTATGCGCAGAAAGGATGCGCAGTGCAATTGTGAGGAATAACCTTAAACTATATTATTTTGACCATACTGATCTTGTTTTAATTTCAGCCGTTCAAAGAAGTACGAAGAACCTTTATAGGTTTTTCTTTTATGCGGGGTTTTACTCAAAATATGCCAATAAAAATGACTATATTCAGGGGGTGCCTTCTTCTTTGAGCTATCTCGGTTGAATTAGTTGCAATTTTGCACGCACGTTGGTCGTTTTTAATCTCAATTTTCGAAAAGCAATCCTGTTGCTCCTTTTTCTCGCCTTAGCAAACTATTATTCAAGGCTTCTTTTTGTTTAAAGGATATTTTGGACAACGCAACAAAAAATGAAGTAGGGCTTGCGACGTGGCCCCTTAAATTAAATGAATTTTGTATTTAAATATTTGTGGGTACTTACATTGCTTAGCATAAAGCACGGCAATAAAACCAGCAACAATTTTCCATTCATGGTGTACGACTTCAACGAGTTATCCGTAAACTGGCAATTCGTATTTCCTCAACCGGATCAAGGCAACGAGTTTCAGAGATACTTTGGTGTTGCCGTGTCGCAGTGAGAAAGCTGAAATGCTCAATTTGGTAGGGCATAGTAAATTAAACTCAGGTTAGGCTGAATAATCAGTTGCTACAATTGGTTTGTTCGTCACTTGTGATAGCAGTATGATTGCTCAGCTGTAAACAAATCAAAATGAAAGAGTTCTCTTGATTCAGCTTTAAAATCAGGCAATCTAATTACAAGAAAAGTGAATTACCATAGTTTACCATATATGATAGGAAAATAGCGCTCTTTCGATAACTTCAATTTTTAAGGCTGTAAAAATATTTAAAAAACGGATCCTAAGCACACAGATCATAGCTTTCCGGGAAGTAGACTTGCAATGTTGAAGAAACATTTTTTCAGAATATATAGACCCTATGCAAATATGGCTACCGTTATATTGTTCTTTTTTCGTATTTAAATTAGCCTCACTAACCTCGTTTTTGAGACAAAAGTTGTAAAGAATTTGTTATCCCAAACGAAGTTAGTGAGGCTATTTTGAATCCGAACAAAAGAATAATTTAATAGCAGCCATTTTTGCATAGGGTCTATTGTTAACGTGTTTGTAATGACTTAATCTGCAATTTAAGATAAAATGATTTTAATAATATCAGAGGATATCATACAATTTCGTACAAGGAAAAGAAATTCACCTTCTATGAGAAACCTGGCTAAGCACAAACTTGTATTTGGTATAGCTAGCTACGAAAGGCGCAGTGTTTTCCTTATGAAAACCCTCTAGTCTAAGTTGTCAGGTGTTGGAGCTTAAGGCACTTGTTTAGCACACCTGTTACACCTTCGTCATGGAAATTTCATGGATTGCTCTTATAGCGCGTTCATATCAAGTGACTGACCCTAAGGGAAACAGTGAATTTTGTTTTCCTGAGATCCTCAATGTTACCTGGGGCAAAGCAGAGGAGTGCGCATACGGTTGATCTTGAAACAAAAACTGACTGTTTCCTGCGAGGGCAGTCATTAAGTGCTTTGTTGTACCTCCTAACTTAGAAGTAGAAAAAAAAACTGCGAAGAAATCGTTTGTTTTCCGCCGGCTTGCCGCAGTTTCAAGGAGCACGACCTGATCACGTGTAAGTCGAGAGTTCATGTTGTTGATTTTAATGAGTTAATGCGTTTTGTTCGCTCTAGGGAACTAGTGAATTTTGAATTTTGACCTTCGACATGTGACACGTTCAACACCAATCGAAAACGTGTTGGAGTGTGGAGGTGTGGAAAAATGAGGGACGGTAACTTGGAATCACAAACAAAGCACCATTTTTACGATCTCACACAGTATGAACAATTTTCCTTATTATTTCGTATCAACAAAACAGCACCTCCATAGACAATTTATTATGCGTAATTTATAAATATGCGAAAGTTCCATAAGAATTCCTTGCAAGCTCATGAAAATATAGGACCTCACACTTGCCAATTTTTACAAAAAAACGTGTGCCAGGGATCTGGCCCCTGCAATACATTTATATGTAAAAATTTGTCCATATTTTCATGAGTTTGCAGCGCATTCTTATAAAACTTATTATTTGCATATTTACTAAATTCCGCATGGTAAATTAATCTCTGGATATGGTTCTTCGTATTCTGAATGTGTTCTACGAGTGACACGAGATTTCGTTCGGCAGTTTAATAATGAGCCATACTCGTATCTTCGGCAGCCTCGTTCCCGCCCCCAAGCCAGGGTAAAGGCCCTTGAAACGAGGTTGGTATCCTTGGTATAGGACTGGAACTAGCATGCAATGGAGGCTAATGCGAAGGATATCATTAAAAAGAGATTAAGACGGAATCCGCCAGACGTCGGAGTAACAAGTGGACAAAAATCTTGTACCAAGATTATTTACATTGTATTGCAAACTTCTGTAGGGCTCTTTTAATTATCTTCTCAAAACAATTCATTTCTAGCAACACCAAACGTCGAAAACGAATGTTGAACTTCGTATGAAACGCTTAAAAGTTTTGGTGAAATGAAACTGATGATGGAGTTTTGCCTGTGTTTCCACAAAATCACTGAACTTTGAAATTTATTTTCTCTCGTTCCCGTGGGAAATTATTTTTCGGTGTTATTTCAGGCAATTATTTATGTATTTAGCTTTAAAAAAAAATGTAAAAATGACTGTAAAATATTTAAAATTACTCTGGTACAGATTTTTGTCCACTAAAACCTGGAATTGCTCCATCTTCTATCGGATTTCGTCTTAATATCATTTACATTTGAAAAGATTCTCCACATTAGAATCAGTTGCAAGCTAGGTTCTTAAAAATAAGTCATTATTATTGTTGTTGGTAAATGGCAATTGTTACAATTATGCCCTTGAAATATTATCGTTGTCATTAGCAGATATTTAACAACTATTCGGCGAAGGCGAAGTGAACATTGGTGAATATTCACCGAGACGAAGTCGAGGTGAATCACTATTCACCAAGGTTCACTGAGCCTGAAGCGAATAATTATTTTAGTCAGTAATGTTCAGAGGTGAATATCAAGGACTACAAAATAACGGACGAAAACATAAAAACACTGACGCAATTTATTCGTGTGCATACACGTTCGCAGCCGTAGTTTTACTAATAAGCTTACTAAGTTTTACTAATAAGCTTACATGAACTCTGCTCATTTTATCTGCATTATCCTTCCAGCTTCTCATGTAATCTGTCTAATTCTCCTGTGAATCTTTGTCTTTCTCAAATATTATTCTGGTCAGTATTTAGTACTTAGCTTATTTAAATGTATTGTATGACAAAAATTAATTCTACTTGGTATTGTAATTGTATTGCAATTGTAATTATTCTACTTAGTATGATAATAATTAATTCTCTTTTGTATTGTAATTAATTGTATTGTAATTGTAATTATTCTTCTTAGTATTATATAATTACAGGTTAACGCACTCAGCGAGTGAATTATCGGGATTTACCTGCACTCATTCACTAACAATGAACGAGAAATTTCAATACCGCACTCGGCGGCCTCGTGCGGTATTGAAAATTTCGAGTTCATTGTTAGTGAATGAGTGCAGCTAAATCCCGATAATTCACGAGCAATGAGTGCGTTAACATTCTTATTAGTCAAATTGAATACACTGCAAACAAAAATTGTCAAACTTTGAGTCAGCCGAAGCCATGGTGTAATGACAGTGGTGTATAGAATTTACACCACGGCTATTACACCACGATAATGACGTCAAGGAGGTTGTTTCGTCACAACCCAGTGTCACGTGGCACAAATCAACCAACCAGAGAATCGGAATTCGTACAATGTATGAAAGTTGAATAATAATAATATTTAATTTAATGCGTCAAGCCACTGCTCG
>JAHPZR010005479.1:0-21986 GCA_019787425.1 Platygyra sinensis
TAAGTGCTTATTAACAAACGAAAAGTCACAAAGCATATAATATGGGTCGAACTTCTATGTGCGGTGGATGGCCAGGTCAACGTTAAGTATACTTTTCTTGAACAGTTTAATAGTTACCTAGTCGATAATGGTTTTGTTTTGCTTTTTTGTTACTGACTTGTATATTTTGTATATAATTTCTTCTTTGTGTATATCCGATTGGTAGTACGCTACATAGCTTAGCCCCTTGATATCTTATCGATATCTCATCTCTTTAATGTACTGAATAACTATATTGTAGTTACAAGCAATAGTCATCATCGAAACGAATTTGAGGAAAGACATGAGCGAATGATAACAATGAGTACTTCAAAAGCAAACAACATTGACAACATCTTTAATAATTTTTCTCACTATAAATATTTAAAACATAGATAGGACCATGCGCGCGCTCTGATTGGTCAAAAACCTATGTTTAATCAGAGTATAAAACATAGAAAAAGCGTGTTTTATTGTTTTGCACGCGTAAAATCTATATTTTAAAGCAAATGAAGAAGCCTAAGCCGTGTATTACACTGTGATAAAACACTCCGGTCATTTGAGAACACTTTATCACATTGTAATAAACGGCTCAGACCTCTTTATTTGTTAAGAATACTGTAAAACATATTTAGATTATGTATTATAAATAGTGTGTTTTAGATAAGGTAACTGTTATAATCTTGTTTGAATGAGACTGGAGGCTAAATAAATAAACCGTGAGGTTTTCGAGTTAGCTTCCAATCTACTTATGCCTAATTGTAGGACAGGAGAGATGAAGGAAGAAATTGCAGTTAACAGTTTAAGGGAGAACAAAAACCAAAAATCAACTCATTCGAAAACAGTAAATATTCTATTTTGTTTGTTAAAGTTGCACGCTAAGTTCTTCAGCGAAATGGGTTGGAAAATAAATATAAAATTGAAATATACCAGGAATTCTCCATGTTCTCTTTTATCCACATTGTTCACACTGGAAGACTTACAGTTATTTTTGTTCTTTCTTAAGTATCCAGGTTCGGTAACCCTCGATGAAGTCAAACGCGATTGTCCAGCCTTCGGGGACAAGGTCTGCCCATTTGCCAAACTAGCGGTGAAAGGTGCGGCTGGAAAGTGTTCTGCCTTTGAGAAAGAATGTCCGTTTGCAAGCTGCATGACCGTTGGAGAGTTTCAAGCCAAGTTAGGCGAGATGCGTGAGAGCCACCAAAACTCACCAAGCGCCAAAGCTACTTCTTTGCAATATCTCCGTGAGATTCACCGCACCGCCAAACATAAGGAGGTCGATATCGGATCTGCTTGCCCGTTCTTCCAGACTAAGGGTGGCTGCCCCTTTGCCATAGACACTAGTGGAAAGGCTATATTCTCTCCGGACTACATTGTGGTATGTTTGTTTAATTTATGAATCCCTGAATGATATTTGAGTGAAAAACTTTTTGCAGTACGCGTCGAAGGCCACCGTAAAAATTTCGTCACGAAACAGGCTTTCAACAAGTGTTAATTGATCTCTTTCTCAAAAAATTTAATTTAAAAGTGAACCAGCTCGTCAAAAGAGGCAAGGAAACGTCAATAGGAGATCGAAGTTCTATTTCTTAAATAAATAAATAAATAAATAAATAAATAAATAAATAAATAAAAAAGTCAGGGTGACAAAATATGTACACACAACGAAATAAACTCTCTAGTGGTAAAAAAAAAAAACAAAAACAAAAAAACAATAAAAGCAAGTGACACAGTTGATCACCAACCCACATCTGGCTAATACCTTACGCATGCACACGGCCATATCACCCGGGCAATGGCAGCCATTGACAGTTGTTTCGGTCATGTTAGGCCTCATCAGCATGGCATAGCCGTCGGGCAGAAATAGGACTAAAAGCTTTATTTAGTCTGTCCTTTACTTACCTGGCTGGGAACGTTAACCGCACGGCAGGTCTCCCACAGCGTGCGCTGAGAAGGTGGACCAGCCTTAATTGCCGATCGGTGTGTCAGTAAATTTATGTAAAAAACAACAACAACAAAATAATAATAAAAGCAAGAGCCAGACCGTGGGTTGGTTTTCGAGTGAGTCACTTCCAACCACATAAGCTTCCCTACCCCAGAATACGATTGTGGTCTATTACAAAACCTGATTTTTAATTTCTTAATTTGTAATTTAGTTCGAGTCTGTATATTTTGTTCTCTTCACCTGAAGGCCCCTGAAAGCGTCACCTTAAACGATACGATGTTCAAGTGTCCAGCATTTGGCAAAGGTGTGTGTCCATATGCCATCCTTGTCACCAAGTGCAAAGGCCTGGCTGGCGACTGCCCTGCTTTCAAAGAGGGCTGCCCATTCAAGAACTGCAAGAGCGTTGGCCAGTTCGTGGAGAAGCTGACGGAAATGCGAGATCAGATGAAGGACAGCACTAAAGGAAAAGAAGCTGCGGCGACGTTTTTTCAGGAGCTTCTCGCAGTCACCATGACTGCGCAGCAGAAGCTGGGTACGTGTCCTTTCAACGCTTATGTCTGCCCTTTCAGCCATGATGCCGAAGGAAAGCCTATCAGTTACCCTATGTAAGATTGCAAGACAAGGAGAGTTGGATAAACATGGATTTGACAAAAGCAGATAGGAACCCGGACTGACGATATCTTAGTATAGGATTGATGTAAGAGTCGCTTCGCGCTTTTCACATTTTATCACGAAATGTTAATTTAGTCTTTTCTTTGAAGCTTTGGAATAGATCCTTTGATTTTCTGATGCCATCTTCATGGGGAGGCAATCATGATAAAAACAACACTGAATTTATAGGTTTTTGGTTAACTTTTAGTTGCTGTAATAGCGTTCAAATTTGTCTGATATTCATAGAAAACATACCCGGTGAAAGTTATTTGCAGAACCTTAGAGAAAACTGTAAACTTTCTCACAGACTATTGTTATAAAATTTGCAGTTAGATCTTCACACAGATATCTGCAAAGCAGTCAACAATCATACTGGTCAGTGTTGTCTTTTTGTGATATCTGATAATTTCCTGACGCACATGAGTGATACACCTTTACAAAGCAGCTTGTGAAACTTCTACAACTAAGCGTAGTTACAACATTTCAAGCTTGATTAAAATGCAATAAGTTTACTGTAATGCTTGCTGCATTCGTCCTGCTGTCACAGTGCTCTTAAAAACGTTACAGGAGTCTTAGTCTTTTTGTCTGTGATTTAAAGCGTAGAATTCGTAATAAACCTCAGAAAAAAACATCATCCGTAGATCTGTTAATTACGATATTTACTTTTGAGTCTTCACCGAGGTTGCTTTTCAAGTAAAGTTCCTAAAGAAACACGCCTGTGATGGTGATGACCCTCTGATAGTAGTCGTTCAATTATTAAGGCCTGTCAGTAAACTTCGAACAAAACAAAAGCAGTTTAGTACAGATATAGTCCTATCGACAGGGAGCAAATTCAAACGTGATTAGACAAAAAAGCTGGACCAAACTAAATTTTTGTTTCCTAAAGGAAATCTCTATGTTGTACAGGCAGTACCGTAAATGAAACTGCCTCTGATAAGCCCTGGACTTATATAACCTCGTTTCAGTACTTTTAGATGGGCTTAAATATCCGAGGGGCTTATATCTTAGGGGACTTATATCAGAGGGGACTTACATGAGAGGGGCCTATATCCGAGGGGCTTTTTATCTGAGGGGCTTATATCCAAGAAAACTTATATTCGAGGGGACTGATATCCGAGTGGGCTTATATCCGAGGGAGCTTATATCCGGAATAAAAACAAAACATTTCCAAATGCGAAATAACTGAACATATTGATCGAAAAATTAAGCTTTGAAACATCATAATAAAGCCAATTCAAAACAAGGAAAGCTATAGAGGGTGGATTATGTCATGGGGAGGAGGGGGGGGGGGGGAGCTGGTTTATAGTTATAACCGGATGCATTTTGGTTTACAGGTAGATGATCCTTTTCCCGGGAGCCTATAAGGGGAAGTTTACGGCTTATAAATCTGTTCAATGTAACACAGATTCTTTTCAACGAGATTTTTTCAGTTTATCCAAAGTCGTTCTCTTTATAATGGTAGTCATGTGTCAATCATGATGATACGGCGCTTTTTAAATGACTGCTGTCTTAAATCCTTTAAGATCTAGAAGTACCAATTCTAAGCCAACACATTATCTCCTGACTGGTTGCAAAATCTTCGGCTGTAGACTTTTTGAGGATGAACGATCTAACAGGTACCCAAACCGGTTTTTACCCTTAAAAGGTACAACGAGCAACCTCTACTTCATGTATGGGAGTTCCCCCACCCCCTCCGGGCGTACTCCATAGAATCGACAGAGGGAAAGAATTTGAAATCTTGCAACAAGTGAGCAGGGCTACAACTGGAATTAGATGGAATAAACAACAACAACAACAACAACAACAACAACACATTCGACTGGCTTTACGCATCTGACATTAGATCGGTCTATCCAGTCAGGAATAACAATGTGTCACTGAAAACGAACAAACTTTATTTTTCTGTCTTTGTCAACATACAGTAGTCACAAGAACAACTTCGAATTATCTTTTGCAACGTTAAGCTTGACTGTGACCATAATATTAATATATCCATTTGGCCACGTGATCGAAGGAAGAGAGATCTGAAGACAATGTTTGTGTATTCCGTGATCATAATAATGAAATCGTACCAAACTTCGATTCTTCATCAGTCTGCGATTTCTCGTCATCATGTGCAGTGACTATGCTCCGATATAAGATGTGCTATACGTTTTTTGTCTAGCAAAGTCAGAGTATCACCACATCCAGAATGGAAATGCAAATCTGAATGCCTTGTGGTTGGGTCATCTACTAAAAGCATACTTCCACAATGTTCTTTTCAGGATAAAAATTAATGTTTTATCAGAATGAAAACACAAGAAGCTACAAGAGGAGGGGGCCCATCTCTCCCTTCCTTGGACCAGACTGAGTAAGGGTATGAATTGTCTATGCAACCTACAAATAGGGGTGGAGAATGGTCCTTCAAAAACTATGGATCTTGCAAAATTTTCGTCTAGTTGCACAGGTCTTGCAGTCTGTATTTTAAGCTGTTGTGTGTATCTCGCAGTCTCTCTTTTTTTCACAAACTGTCTTACAGTCTCAACTTTTTTCCAAAGCTAAGAAAGTCTCGAAGTACCGATTTTTCAATTATTATTACTTTTTTCCTATTTTCCATTTTATACATACGTAAATGACGTGGACTTGGATTTGGGCTTTCCTTTGCTTGACCGGTTCTGTCCCTATACTATTCTCACTAAGGGCGAGAGTGGAGACACTCGCTCGTTGCTTCAGTGCCCTTACAAAATTACATGGCAGCTAATATTCACGGTGATGTACATTCTGTTTACAACACACCTTAGGCGCTTGCAAAGACCACTAAAGATCTACTAACGACGTTCATTCATATTTCAGTTGTGAAATGTTAATGGTAGTAGTGCTTAAGCTATCAAATACGACAACGGCTAGAAGTCCTCTTTTTTCGTAGTGTGCTGAAAACCTACAAGCGCTGGCTTCTCTGACGCTGTGCATTTAATATAACAGTGTGACTGAGAAGGAAAAAAAAATAAACTTTCTTGAAAAAGAATTCTGAAGGAGTACATGTGATGGCTTAGAACGATACACACATCAGCGCTTTTTATGCTTGATTGCTTCAGTCCATTACCCATTTTAGGGGCGTAGCTAGGGGGTTCTGGAGTGCCTGTGGCCCCTCCTTTTGCAAACCTTTTTTAAGCAAACAACCTACATGAGGTGGCGAAAACGACATGACAATCTGAGTGAGTACCTAACTTTGACACGGTGCCGGACTCCCCCTCTAAAAATCCTGGTTACGCTCCTGCATTCAATAATGCAGTCTAGCCTACACTAACGGCTCCCTCTACACAAAGGCTCACTTTTTATGTCTCGTGGCAGATTGTTTATTAAGTGATGCCACAAAAATTGTAAACAAGTTAGGAACGCCTCTTTTTTATATTACAGGTTATCGTAGCAACTCTACAACCTATTGAAACACCCTTAATTTTAGCTTTAAGAGCGTATACTCAAAAACAGGCTTGGTGACCTCTATTTTTTGTTATCGAATTGTGATAAGAAAGACAAGATGTAACTTTTTCCAGACTTTAATTGAAACAAGGGGTTTACAGTCCGGGATCGTTATCATTTTTGATAACCATGTGACGTCATATAATGGCGGCCATTTCAAAAATTGGGAATTTTCGTATTCACTTCGCTTTGCTCGTTATTTGTTCGATTATGCTCGGGTGTTTTACCCATAACTCTATTCGATAAGTACCAAGAAAGGAAGAGCCTCGCGTGTTTTGAAGATGGCGGCTGAAGACCAGCGTAAACGATGTAAAATGCTACTCGTAAAGTGAAACAGCGCTTGCAATTTTGCATACGGATCAGGTATGTTTTTCATTTTGTCATTAGATTTAAGTTGCTTGCAGATTTTTGCGACAATCACAAAAAATATGTCGTTAATCTTCACGCTATATACTTGGGATTTAATCTGTTTTTAGTGTTGTGCACGGGGTTGTTTTGATTTGCGATGTGCTGTTCGTAACGGCGGCTATATCTACATCTGTAACTCCGCCTGGGGATAGCTGATGCTAGTCCCCTGCCAGTCCCAAGCCCGGATAAAGGAGGAGGGTTGGGCGTGAGGTCAGCTACCTCACCCCGTAAAAAATGAACCAGCTACAGAAACGAACACTAGAGAACCTAGAGCCTCAGTCCTGCGTCGACGGGAAGGCGGCCCCGCCGGGCTGCGGATGACACGGAGTGGTGAAAGCCCACTGGAAGCCACTACGCCGAAACTTCTCGAAACCAGGACGACTATCAACATCGCAACTTGGAATGTAAGAACAATGCTCGAAACATCAAGAGCAGCACAGATCGCAACAGAGATGAAGAAGAACAACATCACTGTACTTGGCCTCTGTGAGACCCGGTGGCCAGACTCAGGACAGCTAACTCTGACATCGGGAGGTGAAACTTGGAGAGTGCTGAAGTCATCGATGGCCAAGATACAAGTCTTTGTGAACCGCTGCCTCCGTCGGATCCTCGGAGTGCGGTGGTACGACAAGCTGAGAAATGAAGAGTTGTGGAGAAGAACAGCTCAGGAGCTAATCGTGCAACAAATCAAGAGAAGCAAGTGGCGTTGGCTTGGACACATCCTGAGAAAACCTGCAGACAACGTCACACGAAGAGGGTTACGGTGGACACCCCAAGGAAAGCGCAAGCGAGGACGGCCGAAGACCACCTGGCGGCGCTCAACTGAAGCTGAAGCGAAGGTCGCTGGCCTGACGTGGGGTCAGCTTGAGCAGAAGGCCCAGGACAGGGGGGGCATGGCGAACTCTGGTGGACGACCTATGTTCCGTACGGAACGACAGGAATTAAGTCAAGTAAGTCAATTGATGTGTTCCTAGGTATTGAGATGGCGGATGCTGGTACCCATAGAATCAAAACAGCAAATTTATGTCGATTTTGTGGCAAGACTGCGTCTTCGATTCAAAAAGGACTTCTGCAAGACCTAAAGAAAAATTCAAGCTTGAATTCGAACGACATGATATCGACATTGAAGAGGACAGCGATTTTATTCATCCCCGCCTAATGTTTGCCTGACGTACGTGAGGTATAATTTTATCGCCTGAGACGGTCAATCGGCAAATGCATTAAAAGGTAAGTTGCCTATATTTTTGAGTCCAAGATTCAATGTCCACACATTCGTGGTCCTGAGATATTTTCAAGAAATGCCGGCCAAACTAAGTCAGTTTTCTGGCACACCAGTCATTAATATAATGAAGCTTATCGTTGGATTCAGCGAGTGACAACAATGGGGTAACAGGCCTACGCAACTCCTATCCGCGTGTAATAGCCGCTTTAGGAAGTTTTGCTCGAACTAGTATATCTCTAAGGATCTGCCCCTTTTGTATGGTACGATCTGGGGATCTTTGAATATTTCGCTAAGCAAAAATCCTGTGGTTTTGGAAGGACACAGGTCATATGTCAGGTTGGCGTCCGCTGCAATCAGCGAGAAATTTGTAGAGTTTGACACCTCTGTTTTTTGCCAGGTTTCTTCTCTCTCGGCTCGTTTGTATTGCCAGATATGTTTTAAGCTCTCTAAATGTTAGCTCTGGAGGAACAAATATTCCGTGAACATGTTAGCTACTTGCATTTTACGTGTTACTACGCCGAGCCTGGCTGTTGAATTAACTGTTACAAGTTATACTGTTTGTTATCACGCAAACTAAACGAAATTAAGTTGCAGCTCTTCAAGATGTATTTACTGTTACTTTTTAAACCGCGCAGCCGGAGGCTGGGCGGTTTCTTGCTCTGCCTTCGGTTTTTTTTTTTTTTTTCGTTTTGTCGGTTACAAATCCCAAACCTCCGCGGATGATGTCATCATCAGCCAATTACAGGCCATTTCTAAGCTCTTTTCTTCATACCTCCCCTCAGGAGAGTTTTGCCTAGTTAGCGAATTAAATAAACTTGCGGTTAGTTGGGGAGGGTTTATTTGGTCAAAATTGGGCGAAAATCCCTCGGAGATGCACGTCAAGGCATTTGCAAGGATAAAGAATGTAACTTAGGACCAGTTGCTGGCTACTAAGGCTGAAATTATCCAGAGTTAAGCTGTATTTTCGTTTTGCTTGCATGTTCACTTTCGAAGGGAATATTCAATGCGCTAAAGAAGGTATTACGTCTGTCGTCAGCCATGGACTCCGCTGTTGGTGATAAATAAGATCGTGTTTACTGGAATGCCCTTACGGTGATAAATAAGATCGTGTTTACTTCGCCAGAAGTAATGGTGGAGTTTTCTGGGAAAAAAAAAACCCTTGGCTTTAAACATATGGAAATATATATTCGTTTGAAAGGTCATTTGTGAGACCTTTTCTCCTACGAGCTAGGTAAACAAAGTCTGCGATTACAAATCACGCAGCCACGCTATGCAAAGAATGTGAAAATCTCTTACAACCTAGGCACTGAGCCAACTTTGAATCACGCAATCTCTATTGTTTCCAATCTTTTAAATTGTTTCCGGGTAATGTTTTCTCGCAAAACGTTGCTGCTAAATATTACGTAATGTTTTTGTGAGCGCAAAAGAGTTAAAAAAAGGCGCGGTTTTAATTTTTTTTAAAAAAATTCTTGTTCGTTTTTATTTACTACAGACTGTTGAACAAGCAGCTTCGCCAGCTACCAAGAAAATGAAGCCTGAGGGAAAATGGAAGATATTATCATATTAGTGTCAATAAACAACGCTTTTGTGAACAGAATATTTGTTGTCTACCTTCGCTGTGTCATTTTACTCGCGGAACAAATATCGCACGGTGTGGAAATTAAATTCGCAGTAACTTTGGACGAAGACAGTTTTCTTCCATACATTTCTGTTTTTATTCCATAATCCCATAACCTATTATGAAGCAAACCTAAATTTAATTCAATGACGCTGCATTGTGATGTTGTGAGTAGCCCCTTTCATCGCAGCGCCTGGTCGACCGGCATATTGAATTATACACTGTTGCTACCAAATAACGTCACGTGAACGAAATCCTGTGCAACGATTGGTTTATGGCAGGAGCCATAATCAGGGACGGACACCGTAAGCGCGCGCCATTTCTAGTATTGGGGTTGGCGCCATGATATGGGACAATTTTTCTATTTTTAGAACAAATTGCGCCATCGCCTGCGGCACACGCGCGTACATTGCTGCGAGGATTTTCGCGGATGTCGCGCAGGGGAAATGGCGTCCGAAATCGTTTATGCTTTTAATTTGGTCCACAACTCAACGCCTTTATGGCTGCTGGAATTTTGCTTAAGCATTTTCGCCGTAAGTTGCTCCAGTTTGAATGAAGACAGTGCCGAATTCAGGTATGTCCCGCTTTAAATCGCTGACCAAGTTGAGTTCCGTTGCTCCTTTTACAAGAACTTCACATTACTCCACTCTAAATTTCACATATGAAGAAGATTAACAGCTTTTTCATAACACAGAAAAAAAAACTAGTTGGATATGTTTGGATATGGCAGCGTTAAGGCCCAATAAGTGACAATAGGTTTATGTCCGTAGATGCTGCTTAGTTTTGTTTGTGTAAAATCTAATAAATTTTCTGTTGTCGATGAATGAGAGCGCCCGCCGATGCGTGTTTTCCACAGCTAGTAAAACATGACAAATTGGACTTCGTACTTTGGTATGAAAACGTACATCGAACTCATATAATATCTCTAGTTTCTGAATATGTTAAGGTTGACTAATGTTTGAGAACATATTAAAAGCTTATCTGAAAATATGTGAATACAGTAGAAATAATCAGAAAAGTTACGATGACGCTTTTAATCAACTTGAATAAAGATTTCGATTGAATCAAAACTCCCTGTCTATTTTTTTTTGCAGTGTAAAGTTTTACTAGGTGAAAGAAACACACGATGTTAGAAGCCTTTTGGCGAACGTTGATAAAATTTGTTGTAGTATCTCAGCACAAAAGACAACGAAACAAATCTTTTTCCCGATTTGTTCACAATCTGAAAACACCGACTCGGACTTGAACGTGCACGCGCTGCACTAAGCAAATGAACTACTCGTACGCGTAAGACTTGCCTTCAAAAACTTTTGCAAACTCGCCAAACGAGCAGAAACAACAAGAAACTATCAAACACAGGTTTGGGTTATGACAAAGCATTGTTTGGCAAACTCACAAATCAACTCGATACCGGAGTAAACAGTTTTCTGACAGAACTTTTCTCTACAAAACAAACACAAAAGTTTACGGGAATAACTAGCCGGCGAGCGGATTTTATTCATTTACAGCGCGAAATTAAAGAAATTCTCGACCCTGAAAAACACACCTTTTCCATTAAATACGAGGATGAAAGTACATAGAAGAGCCCTGGTTCTTCTCTGCCTTATTCCCTGCCATCGCCCGTGAAAAATCGGCAAGAGAATCTCGCAACTCTCACCATTTCGTCACACAACGTGACAACATCCACGCGAGAGCCCAAGACACGTGCGTGGATCAGCGCGGATATATGACGTCAGGATGGCGCAATTTGTTCTAAAAATAGAAAAATTGTCTCATATCATGGGTCCGCGCGCATCCCAAGACTTACGGTCTCCGTCCCTGATTATGGCTCCTGATAGTAATTAGAGATAAAACTATTGAAATTATTTTCAGTGGAATTACTACACCAATCTCTGTTACTCATCCATGTTTTGGCAATTTAAACGATGACTTATTTAAAATAAGTGTATAGATACACCTTTCACTATTAAAAGAGGTTTGGTAACAAAAAATCTCTATGATACTAATAGTAAAGCTTATCAAGATATTAGACAATTTGAAAGAAGTCAAGGAAAAATTATATAAAAATATTAGTTATAGTTATAATATATGGGCTGCACTAATGGTGCTTTAATCTCTCACAATGATGGTGAAAAAGGCGAGAAAGGTGATAAAGGTACTGGTTTCTCTCTTACTGCTGATGAACATTACCATTTACAAAACAAAAGACTGGCTTCTGTCTCTGCGCCCGTTGATGCCAATGACGCTACTACTAAAAAATTCGTCTCAGATTAATTAAAAACCAAAGTGGGCACTACATACGTCACAATGAGTTAGCTTAAAAAGTCAATCTTACTAATTTTAACACTGCATTAGATTTAAAAGCTGATAAAATTGAGCTCACAACGTTAACTAACACAGTCAATTCTCTTGACGCTAACAAAACTAATAATGCAGATTTCAATACCTTTAGTAATATTATCACCTCACTCATTCATCAAAAAGCAGACACTAATGACACTTTGCTGTTAAATGGATCGAATCTAATGGCTGCTGATTTGAATATATATGGGTCAAAGCTTTGTTAGAAACCTAGCAGACCCTAACAGCAGCGATGAAGATTACGCAGCCACCGTTAAATTTTTCAAAGATTACATAGCAAATAATCTTTCCTAAACCAAAAGTTACAATCTGTGCTGAAGAAAATGGAAATACAACATACAACGCCCATGAATGATCTTTTGGAAATGGCGGTGAAAATAATAGAGTTTACGGATGGCCAGCTCCAGCAAACGGCAGAATTCTATGTAGCGTAATATCATCAACATTTTCTTCCTCGGCGCCAGCAGAAATGAAAGCTATGGTCATTATCAATGGCAATGAAGCAGGTATTAACTATATCTTAACCAAACCCAACTTAGCCTACTCTTCTCATTTTACTTTTAGCACTCCCTTAGAAATCAACGCAGGAGAGAGATTTAATTTTCGAAGTAAAACTTCAAATGGTAGTGTGACGCATTCTGTCGTAAGCTTAATTATGGAATTGTAATATTCAGAGGAAGATTACAGCGAATGAGCTTCTTGTATTGATGTGCCAAGTTGTAAAACCGCATCAAGAAAAATGCGTGAGATCTTGAAAGATCTATGTTGTTACGCAAGAGGTGTGCAAATGAATGGCTTGTAACTTCTTTAAAAACACACAGAAGGTGACCTTGCCTTGCAGCACACAAGAGAACATATCTCCGCGATTTTCCAATTTCCTTTTCCAAAGCGTTGATGGCCGCGATACATTCTTCAGGGCTTGTCTCATTTATTGTAAAAGGATTTATTTCTTGTTTCACTTCTTCTTTCAATGAACCATTTAATGTAAGCTTGACTAGTTCGATGGCTTCTTCCTTCTTCTTTGTTGTGTTTTGCCTTTCTTCATCTTCTTTAAACTCAGGAAATAATTCAAGGAGCTCAGCTTTTCCTTCTTTATTTGTTTCACAAGTTTCAGGAAAGTTATTCTGTATAAGAGAAGTAAATTTACCAAACCATCCACCAAACTCTTGCAATCGTTTCTTGTTCATTTTGTCTCTTGCATCAGACTGACGCCCACGCATTACTGCTCTGTCTCAGGCTTCGCTCTGACATTTAGCGTGTTGGGTCCAGCCTATTTGTGTAAACTGGTCTACGCAAAAAAGAAAAAAATATATTTTAATAGGCGCGGGGCACCCCCCCCCCCCCCCCCCCTAGCCTGCAAACAGGCTCTCCGTATGGGTTATTCTGAGATCTGCTTACGAACGGCGCGCGGGCGGGCGAGAGAGGGAGAGCCTGCAATGGTCTTTGTACGATTTGAGTTCTGCCTCCTTTACGCTTGACTGACCTGTCAAGTTATCAAATTGAAATGAACCAATCACAACGAAAGCGGAAATGACCTTGTAGGTCAAGACGGCTGTCAAAAGTGAAACGTTTGATACAGGTGGGCTCGTTTTTGTTATGAACTCGAATCCAGAAACTCCGAAGAGGACATTTCGACGAAAAACTGGAAGAAAACCGCTCGATTTATCAAAGTGTTCCCTGCCAGTAAATTATGTTTTCAAATCCCACTGTTGAAATTGTGCCATGCTTTGAAGAGATGATGTTCAGCTCGCGTCATCTACTATTACATAACAACCGAGTTTCATTACGCGAAATGTGACTCAGCGTATGGATGTTATGTATGGGTAAAAACGTTAATAGGCATTTTAGCCCAATTTAGCCTTTCTTTTAGCCGAAATTTTGTTACTTGTGTACTAAAATTAACTGACCTCAATGTAAAAACTTCCATAGTCTGAAAGGGGAGAGTCACGTTTTGCGTAATGAAACTCGGTCGTTGTGTACTAGTAGATGACGGCGGTAACTTTGTCACGTTTCACAAGCTGATCGTTCGTATTGTAAAAAATATAACTCCTCTGACAACGAAAGCTTGAGCCGCCTATGTTGCAGTGCGATATGCCGGATCGTCCAAATTTGTTAACTTTTAGCTCCTCCATCTTCCTGAAGTCGCATGACACAAGCTTCGTTTGAAAAATAAACATGCGTGAGAAAACGTTCACGCTTCACGGTTGAACGCAAATGGTATTTGACATGTGGCATTTGACATGTGGCATTTGACATGTGTCAAGTCGAATTAACCAATCAGCAATTTACGTTCAGAATCTGAACGTAAATACTCAAAGCATACAAGGACCATTGCAGGCTCTCCCTCTCTCGCCTGCCCGCGCGCCGTTCGAAAGCAAATCTCAGAATAACCCATACGGAGAGCTTGTTTGCAGGCTACCCCCCCCCCCCCCCCGCGTTCTCACTTTGCTCATCATTCCCACGCCTCCGCTCGCTTCACTCGCTCCCCCGTGCCAACCCCCCCTCCCACCCTTCCCCTGTATTACATTTGTTTTAAATTTGGCGTAAAATTTTGCACTGGCTAGCGTGTCCCATTTGCGTGGTGGTTAACGTAAGCGTCCGTTAACGCGTCTGCGTGCCGGTTAGCGTGCCTGTGTTTTGTTAGCGTGAATGTGCTCGGTAGCGTGCCTGTGTCTGTTAGCGTAAAATGTTCTCGTAACCCCATTTATATAACTACCCCCAAGAACACAACACAATGTCCCCGGCCAGAGCTCGAAGCCGGACCGCTCGCTCCGGAGTCGAGCACACTAACCACGAGGCCACCGCGGGCTAGTGTAATTCATGGGTTGGGGTCACACATGGAATACTAACGATTTTTGAAAAGGGTTCAGCCTCGTTCCGAGGGCGGACTACATAAGAAAATGGGAACGAGGCGGTGACAGCAAAGCTAAACAAAACCACAATTAAACAGTCGCGGAATAGCAATTGTCGACATCTTGAACGTAATTCTGGTCGAACAAGTTTCGTTTATTCAGGTTAGTGTCTGGTTGTTTTAAAGAACATATTGTTAAATTACAGTGGCTACGTAGCTTGCACTCTTAGTGTACTTTTATCTGTTCAGAAAGACTTATTAGTGAGTTTTATTCATCGGCCGGTGCACGTTTCTCCTCTATGTACAATTATTATTCTGAAGATTAGGTCGGTAATTTGTCTTAATTAACTGTACACCCTTTGAAATAGTGTACGATGGCTGTTAAAGTATATCCAGTAATTTATTAATAAATCGAACTCGAACGGCAGCTAGCAACGAGATCTCGTAAGGAATTTTTGTTGTATGCGAGGGGAGATGTCTTACGCTTTACATCAGTTCTCGTAAATAATGCATTGTTCGTGAAATACGTTGTGTCTAGATACCCGGCAGCTGGGAAGTGTTTATCCGGCAGTCTGAAATCATTATAGAAATTCCACAGGATAACTCATTTAATTTTTTTTGGAATATTAGATTTTTGTTTTCAAATTTCAAGCGATTTCGAGCAATATTTTGGCTCTATAGCTGAGGAAATTGTCCAGATTGGGCATACTATAAATCTCGATGTATCGAAAGTTTGTATGAAGGAGGTATAAATTGAAAAAAATAAGGCGTTCATAATATAGTCAAATATTTCATGATTAAAAATGCTGGGTATCGGCATTGTTTTTTGAACAACTTTACCTGTGAGTCACGATCAATTCATATAGTATGCCGAAGCTGGGAGAATTCGTCCACTGTAAAACCAAAGCATATGTATGTATTATTGTTATTTTTGGTATTTCTGAACAAATATCGAGTACTCTCAGAGGGATTTATCTTGGGCGAATTGCTTTCAACGTACAAATAAACAGTTTTTTATTAAGCAGAACTAGTATAAAGATGTAGCCGAGCCTAAAAGTAAAGCTCCGGGGCTGGGTTGCCCCATTAAAGTAATCCAAGATAAGCGAGAATTTTGACGTTTTCTGTTTATAATGGTTGGCCTTCTGTTTTACATATGATTTTGAATAATCTCAAACTACACCAAAAGCCCATGACTCAAAAGCAGAGAACTTAAAAACATTTTTGTCTAGGAATAAAAATATTGTTCAGTTAACTTGAGTTAGAGTTACCCGGCTTCCGAACAACCTGGTCACGAACGCAACAAATTAACCCATAGCCAGAAATTCCGAACCGTAACCCCCCGCGAAGCGTGACGAAACACTGCCATGTGCTCTGCTCTTATTTATAGGAAAATGTATGGAAATGATCGTTCAATCGATCCCTAAAGAAATTAAGGTGGTTGAGTTTCTTAGCTCGCATCCAAAGTTCTTTCGTTGTGGTAATACCTTTAATTTGGAAGTGGTTTCGTCGCTGGAAGTACTATAATTCTTGCGGTTTTTGCTTTTGAAAAATCGCACAATAACTACGAGGATCCGCCATACTAACCTTTCAATTTCATGCAAACCATTGACTCTTTTTGACAGCTTCTTCATCTTGCTAATGAATGGAATCATGTACTCGAATGTGGAACTTCAAGAACACATGTAGTGCTTTCAATGTCCATAATATTTGGCCCTCTTCGAGCTGGATATCTTGCGTTTTTTTCGTTTAAAGACGCTTGAACTTCCCGAAAATTTATCCGCTTTGTCTGCACGGTTTACATAATTGCTCACACCAAACAGTCGATGTACGCGAGCTGTTTTCTCCGCTTCAAGTGTACTTTTCATAACTAAATTTCACCGCCATTTTGAATATGCTTGAAGCTATCTTCCAGGCTTCTTTTGGTAATTTTTGGAAGGAGATAGAGCCTGGGACTTGGATTCTCTCGGTTGTTTTCGTACTGCGTGACATAACAGTCACCGATCGAAAATGATTCTCGATCTGATTCATGGCTACTCAAAACCGCTTGAAAAGCCTTCTTATTCATACAAAATCGAAAGGGAGAACAGAGGAGACTATCGGTAGAGTTTTTAAACAGCTTATTTTGGTGAAATTATCTTTGGCTGCAATAATAAATTCGAAATAATCTTTATGTTCTGCGACTCAAAGTTTGCTTGCCGGCAACGGCGCTGGCGTGACTTGTTTACGAGAAAGCCGTGAGCCAATCACAACATTGAATGTAGCGACCTATGTAACGCCTCTCATGGTTCGGAATTTCTGGCTATGCGACAAACTTCAGCAGTCAAGTTTAGAAAAACAGAAGACCTTGATGAGCTCTAAACTTGAGCCTGTGATAAGATCACTTGTTACTGGTGAGCGGATCCCGTGTTTTGACAGGTGTCAATTGACCTGGACATGGATGTTTTATATCAAAGATATACGCTGTAAAACAAAACTGCATGACTTGGTATTAGATGGAGCATCGGTCATGGTCGCCATGTTGTGCGACGTCGTGGTCGTAGGGCGCACGCGTCCGCGATCCATGCCGCTAGCTGCGATGCTCATGAGAAAAGAATTGCACGGGTTTCTATTTCTATACATGCGTGCGATCCTATTTCTCTAGTTATGGTGCTCTGTAAAAAGTAAGTAAGAAAATTAATTGTCCTTCATTGCTTCATCAGAAACATTGCCTTGTGCCATGTTACCAAACAAAGCTTTGTACACTGCCTGGAATACCGCCGACTTCCTTCGTAACACTCACCGCTATGCTAAAGCGATCGACTTCTACCATGAATGTTTTGTACTTCTGAGGCTCACCAAGGCACACCACTTGGAGAGTACCATACCAAATGAGCCCCGTGATATCGAGAGGCAGTTGTACGTGTCTCTTACGGAAGCATACTCCGAGAGCGGCAACATAGAGAAGGGCATAGAAATGTGCAAAGAGTGTCTTATGATAAACAAAGAAGCGAAAAATGAACGAAGGGAAAGCGAATGTTATGAGAATATCGGTAAAATGTACTTCAATCTCGGGCAGTGTGAACAATCATTGAGTTATCATGAGAAAGCACTCGCAATGAGGAAGGGGAAGATGTCAGAAGCACAATCGTGTAATCATATTTGTCTTGTGTGCATTCACTTAAGCCAGTATGAAAAGGCAATCAGTTACGCAGAAAGAGCGCTTGAGGTCGGTGAACAATTTGGAAACAAAGAGGTACAAGGAATAAGCAGCACCAATCTCTCTACCATATCAATGCATCTTGGACAATACAAGAAAGCGATTGAATATCAAGAGAAAGATCTAGAAATCAGTAAGGAATCTGGTGATCGAAAAGGAGAAGGAACTTGCTATAACAATCTCGGTAACATTTACCATCGTCTCGGCCAGCTTCAAAAATCTGTGGAGTACTTTGAAAAGGGACTCAAAATCGTACAAGAAATTGGTTACATAGAAGGTGAAGGAAGAACTTGCCTGAATCTCTCCAAAGTACATGTCGAACTTGGTGAGTATGCTAAAGCCCTGGAATATAACGAGAAAGCTCTGCCAGCAATACGCTCACTTGGGCATCGACGTGACGAAGGAGATGCCTGCCTCAATCAAGCTCATTTGAGTTGTACTCTTGGTGAATATGAAAAGTCAGTCGCATATTGCATGAGAGCTCTTTCATTGAAGACCACAATGGGAGATAAGAAAGGGCAAGCAAGCTGCTATCAGACTCTTGGTAACATTTATCGCGCGTACGGCGAGGATGAGATATCAATGAAATACGCCGAGCAAAGTCTCAAAATTTATACAGATATTGGAGACTTAACTGGACAAGGGGCGTCTTTGAACAACCTCGCTGGTATTTATTGTTCTCAAGGACATTATGAAAAGGCGGTTGAATATTTTGAGAAAGATCTGCGAATATGTAAAGCAGTTGGGGACCGAACTGGGGAAGGACTATCTTACTACAACATTGGATGCGCGTTCTTTGCACTCAGTCAGTTGGAAATCTCAATGGAGTATCACAAAAAGGCACTTGAAATTTTTAACGAAATTGGATCAAGAAGACATGAGGAAGTGGTCTGCCAATACTTGGGTGCCACTCATGCTTCAAAGATGAATCTTCCGGAAGCAATTCATTATTTGACAGAAAGCATCAATATTCACGAGAAGTTACGAGCAGGTCTAAAAGATGAGCACAAACTGTCACTGGATGACAAAACCATCACCAGTTACAGAATGCTTTGCTTTCTACAAATTTCTCTCAACAAACCATCTGATGCTCTCTGTACTCTAGAACAAGGAAGGGCGCGTAGTCTTGTAGACTTACTGTCGACCAAATATTGCATTCAAGAAATCAGCAATACAAGAGCGCTTACTTTGAGTGCCGTAAGGAAGCTTTTTACCACGCAACGAACTAACTTCCTCTTTTTGGGTACTCCAATGGGGACAATCCTGCTCTGGTTTGTGAACAAGGGCGGGAAAATATCCTTTTCTTGCTTTCATGAGATGGATTGCAATGGAAACGATTTAGAAGATCATTTGAATGAGTTGTTGAGAAGCATTTTACAGTCTCTGGATTGTGTTCAGTGCGAGGACCGTACGTTGGCAGCGTGCTACGAAACTTCGCTGCCAACTGTAGGAAACCGAAGTAAAGTCGAGACCGCCCGGTGTGATTACAGTAGAAATGAAGAAATCAAGAAACAAAGACTTCATTTTTTATTCGAGATGATTATGGCTCCAATTGCCGATCGTATTGATGGCCCGGAAGTCGTGATTGTTCCTGAAGGACCGTTGTTCCTAATTCCGTTTTCTGCCCTTCAGGATTCCTGCGGGAGATACTTGTCAGAAATAGTGAGGATCCGTCTTACTCCTTCTCTAACAGCACTCAAGCTCATCCAAGACTCACCAGCAGACTACCACTGCCAGACTGGAGCACTGATTGTCGGAGATCCGAAGGTTGGTTGTGTGAATATCAATGGAAAAGATGTGAAGTTTTGCTCTTTACCTAAAGCCAGAGAAGAGGCGCAGATGGTGTCAGCGCTGCTTGGAGTACGCTGTCTTGTTGGGGAGCAAGCCACAAAGGAAGAAGTCCTACGCAGGATCAAAGATGTGAGTTTAGTGCACATTGCTGCTCATGGTGACGCAGAGAGAGGAGAAATAGCTCTTGCTCCAAACAGCTCTGTCACTGGAGTTCCCATAAAAGACGACGTCGTGCTGTCAGTGAAACATATAGCTGAAGTTGGTATCAGAGCCAAGCTGGTAGTACTCAGCTGTTGTCACAGTGCAAGGGGGAAGATCTTAAAATCTGAAGGAGTTGTTGGAATCGCTCGCGCCTTCTTGGGATCTGGTGCTCGGTCTGTTCTGATGTCGTTGTGGGCTGTCGACGATGAAGCAACTAAAGCTTTTATGAAGATATTTTATAAGTGCCTGATCCATCGGAAAATGAGTGCCAGTGAGGCGCTACACCATGCCATTAAAAAAACAAGAGAGGAACCAAAGTACAAAGATTTCAAACACTGGGCACCATTTGTTCTGCTTGGAGATGATGTTAAAATCGCCCTTAATGACGTAAGTACCTTTCAGTCTTTATCCTGTCCAATTATAAAGTGAAAGAAGAATCTACAAACTCCCTTGTAGCCTGGCAAAAGTGTCTTCTAAATGTGTTTCTCTTCCTTAATTAAGGACGTTCGCGCTTAATGCTTTCTCTTTGCGCATCTCTAGTGCGCACGCTATACATTAGGCACGCGCGTGCAACGTCATTTTCAAGCGCGCGCACCGAGTCGAAATTCAACAAAATATAGAGCCGTTGACCTTTGCGTTAACTTGATGTGCGAATAGTTTTATTGGATGCTGGGTGATCCCCGCTTTTTTAGTCGGTGGATCACTGCTCTTCTGATTCTTTCCAATATACTACAAAACAAAAAAATCTGTACTTGGGAAGTTTTAACTATTTCTCAAATACTTTTCACATAGTGTCGAAGAGATACATGGAGATCCGGGGGGGGGGGGGTACCCGTTGTATCCCTGGGTGGGGAGGTGCGGCCCGGCCCTCATACCCTAAGACAAATATCGCTTATTTTCCTACCCTGTTTAAGACAGAATTCCGATTTTTGATACCCTGTTTAAGACATTAAAAGTTGCGGTTCCAAGTTGTGTAGCTTTCTTGTATTGTAATCAAATATGGAAATTTAATGTGCCTGGTATCAATGCCAAACTCAATGGAAGTCAATATTAATTACCAAGAGCTTGTAAAAATTTTGCTGTTTATCGTCCAAGAAAAGATTTGCTGTTTAAGACAAAAACTGATAAAGCGATACCCTGATTAAGACAAAAAATGATAAATTCGAAACCCTGTTGAAGACAAAAATCGCGAAAAACATACCCTGGCTGGCCGCACGTCCCCATTAAGCCCTTATACGGGAGTACCCCCCCCCCCCCCCTTCCGGGCATGGATACAGGTATGCGTGACTTAGAAGTTCATCATCATCATCATTTATTTGCCTTTATATTACAACAGAATTAAAAAATAAATAAATAAAACAAATAAATAAAGTTGCATCTTTAAGGCTAATTCCACCTGATATAATGACATATGTGGTAAAATCTACCAAATAGGCCTATATATGTTGTGTTAAACACACATATCTTAGACATGATTCTTCAACTTAAATATATGTCGATAGTAATGAATCCGGCCTGAATCGCCTTGAGTGACTGGAAATCCTGGAAAAGCTATGGTGTGTGATGCGCCTTATCTTCAAAACGAGTTCGGTGACCCCAGATTTTTTTGTTACGTTTTTATTATAATCTTATCATTTTCTACCTGTAGTCAAAGTTTTAAAAAAATCTGTACGTAGGAAAGTTTGGGCACGAACGTCCTTAAGTTTAAGCCTAGGCCTCAATTTGCTGGACTCAATGTATCCTACAATTCCAGTAACAAGTAACAAGTATCAACTATCTCCTTCAACGACAAGATGAGCCCCATACGTAATGTCAGTAACAAAATCAACCAATTATTCTTAAACACAAAAATTCATTCCGATAATGACCCCTTGCGAAAATAGTACAAAGTATATTTCAATTAAAAAAATGGTCACGTAATTATGTATTAAGACTGTGGAAAAGTCGGCCTAAATGACAATTATTAAGATTTAGAAAACAGTCCTAAGAAAGTACGCACGCCGATCGGTCAAAAATCGTGTTTCTATTTAACAAATAGATTCCATGTTGCCGTGCGTCTGTTCAGTAATAGATCACAGATTATGTCAAAATGTGGTAAGAACAAAAAAGTGGCACACGGAGCATAGCCGAGTGTGTCACTGTTGTTGTTACCACATTTCGGCGTCTTCTGTGATCTATTACAGAACAGACGCACGGTAACATGGAATTTATTTGTTTTATATAATAACGAAACAAATTACTACACATAAAGCTTTTGCTTATTTCAAA
>JAHPZR010005480.1:0-22500 GCA_019787425.1 Platygyra sinensis
CTGACACGCTTTCTCAGCCAGGGCCTCTTAATATCTTTTCTGCCCTTTCAAAATCTGCGGGCCTATTTAAAATCCCAGAAGGTGGATGAAGGCGTCCACTTGGAGACCAAACTTGCCTTCAAATTCTCTGGATGTTCAAAAAGCCGGGTTTTTTTTCAAAATTCTTAGGTTGACCAATAATTTGACGTCTCAGAAGCTCGTCTAGTTCCTCTCCACTGGGTTGACGCCCAAACAACTGTTTTAAAAGTCGTACTTAATGTTTACAAGTGACATACCACTTGTATTTTGCACTTGTGATCTACAAGTTGGACTCTTGTAAAGGTTATATTAAATTTAATTCTTATCATCTTTCACACGTGTAGCGGTACACCTGTAATTACATGTCGGACACAACCTGGACTTGTGACGATTTTTCGTCCCCAGTCCCCGCTTTTACTGAAATACAACCTCCCCCCCCCCCCCCCCCCCAAGTGTTCCGACTTGTAGATTACAATAAGAGATTTGTGTCATGCTTCTGGTCTCTCACTTTGTATAAGATGAAGCGCTATGCTAATTACCTAGAGATTTTGCATTTATCAGTCTGTCACATCTGCGACAAATCGGTCGGCTGAGAATAACTGGCGATTTGTGCCATGTTCTTGGTGGGATAACTTTATTGATCCCTTCCACCGCTGATTGCACTGGAAAATTGCTTTGATTAACTGTTCCAAGAGTCATGTGGAAGTCCTGAAGTCTGGTGTGTGGAATGTGCTTCCGTACACCAGTTGTAATTTCGAGATCTCGCTCGTTCTTCAGTGCCCACCGAGTCAATTCCTGTTGTGATTTCTTGTCAGCCATGAGCACAAGTGAAACTGCATCGCCATAACCGTGGATTGCACATTCTATCCTGTCAAACCAGATCTCGTGAGCTTTCCAAGAATAATCAGTCAAGAATTTTCCGATTTTCACTGCCTCTTCTTCCGTGTAGCAGCAATAGTAGTCGAACGTGACGTGAAGATCTCTACCATCCTCAGTGTCTAAACTTTGCGGTTGACCAAACTGTTTCAAAATCGACGCAGCGAGCTTCATGTTCTCGCTAAGTTCACTCGGCCATGAATGAAATTTGTTCCAAAATACTGCTCCATAACTGCGCGTGGAAGTCTTTCCTTCACTTGCCTCACATCGCGGACTACATCCAGGGCCACCTTCAGATGGAAAAGCAGGACTATACACCAGACATTTTTCGGATCTGCGAGATACTGTGGTAAAGGGCCATTTAAATAGCAAAAATAAGACAACAAAAAAAATAGAAAGTACTAAAAGGAAAAAGGTTTGTAGACGGAGACGGCCGCAACACGACATACTGAAATCCTTGAATCCATGCCAATATCTCGCTACATTACGTCGCGTGACGTCTAAGAAGTCACGCAGTGACGCAGAAGTAAATTAAATAAAGAAAATTGAAATTATAAATAAATTAGAACTGAGTTTTTACTTGTATTGTCTGTATTACCGTATCACAAACCTTGCAAACCGGTCGGTGAAGTATAACAGGAGATATGTGCCATTTTCCAGGTTGAATAATTTTGTTAATTTCTTCGACTGCCGACCGCACTGGAAAACTGCTCTGATTCACTGTTCCAAGTGTGATGTGAAACTCTTACAGACTGGTGTGTGGAATATGCTTCCGTACACCAGTTGTAAGTTCGAGATCTCGCTCGTTCTTCAATGCCCATCGAGTCAACTCCTGTTGTGATTTCTGATCAGCCATCAGCACCAGCGAAACTGCATCGCCATAGCCGTGGATTGCACATTCTATCTTGTCAAAGCGAACCTCTTGAGATGTCCAAGAAAAACTATTCAGAAATTTCCCGATCTTTACTGCCTCTTCCTCCGTATAACAACAGTAGTAATCAAAGGACAGATGAAGTTCTCGCCCGTCTTCTGTGTTCAAAGTTTTTGGATGCCCATATCTTTTTAAAATTGACGCAGAAGTTTCCATGTTCTCGATGAGTTCTTTCGGCCAGTCATGATCCTTTTTGTAAAACGCTGCAGTGTAAGTCTTGGTTGCCTTTCCTTCCTTTTCGACACATCGTATTTTGCAACCCGCTCGGCCAAGACTTGGAAAGGCAGGACTTTAAACCAGACATTTTTCCGATTTGTGGGAAACACTGAAGAAGCCAGTTAATCTTAATAACACAGAAAAGACGATAAAAATGGCCAAGGGTGCCAAAAGAACGAGAGTTTGATGACAACGTCGTGCAACGAACATGGCTTTGCTGTTTTTCAATCCCGATCGAAGTCACGCGAGGACTGTAAAACAACAGGAAGTGTCATAACCTACGATCAGGCGTCCCTTATATTTTTGTCGCGGCGGGAAGGTACGCGTGATACAATTACTTGACTATTTGTCTGCCGCCCCCTAATTAGTCGGGCGAGGCCGACTTCAAATTTACCCTGCATTTCTCCACAAAACTCAGTCACGTGCAATGGGGAATACCGCAGACCCTTCATAAAGGCTCAACCTTCTTTCCACTTTCCACGATGTCGAAGTCGATGGCGGATACGTCGAATATCTTAGCAAATAGTGTAATTTTTTCTACGCTCAAACATACAGACCCACACACCGTTCGCGGTAGATCCACTCAAGAAGACGGCGTGTGTAATGAGCATATATTTTGAAACGGGTCGTTCCGCGAACTCAAAATAGCAAAAGAATCAAATGATTTAGCGGATTCAGCGAAGGTCTTACCAGAATCATACTAGAAATCAAATGAGTTTTCAGTGAACAGAAAATGTGGACAGAATATCGCTACAGACGACAGAAGAACATTTACTGATAAAGGCAGGGTGCGTCGCATTCAAACTCTAGGAAACGACAACAAAGATGCATATAAGCCAAGTAATAAATTCAGGTCTCGTTACATGATGTTTGTTTATCACTGTAATATTAACAGTCCTGAGTACCATGTGCGAAGACGATTCGGTCGTGAGCCCAGCAGAATACCTGTAAAAAAAAAACTAGGAAAGCTTTCACATAAAAACTAAAGAAATAAAGAAATTGGTCTACAGGCATATACAACACGCAACGCAGTCAACAGACTTGTGCGTAATGAGTTAAATTTAAATCCTGAGCCTGTGGTACTAGAACGATCAAAGTCAAATCAAAGCAGTCAAAGGAGAAATAAACCTATACATCGAGCTCCAGGAACATAAGCTCGATTTGATAGCTGCAAGAAACATTAGAATTTCTCTAGACAAGCATATAGCTTGCTCGAAGTAAAGCCACGAAACGTAGGAGGACAAATATGATGCCTCAGATAAGAATCTACCTACTGTACTTGCAAACAGTTCTAATCATAGCCGGGTCCGGCGTCACAATATTACAGTATAGAATGCGAGTAAGCAACATGTTCACAGTCACAGTAAATGTCATATTTTGTCCCTTAGAAGCAAATACTCGGAGACCTAAGAACAAATCTTGCAATAGAAATGAGCCCAAACAATACACTAACGCATGGCAAATTATAGAGGTGTCAAACGCAACGAAGCAACACGCAGATAACAGCGCGCAGAAATCATGCAGACCTATGACCTCTTAAAATTTGCCTTAGCACGATCTAACGGCTTTAGCTTTCTCCTAATAACACAATACGAAATGTCCTTCATAAACAAGAGTGAAGCGACAAAAAGGTCGAACGACCGAAAAATAAACGGCAAATCTAGTGTACAAATGGCACGAACCGAAAAGAGTCGTGTTTGGTCTATCTATTTTATTTCCCTGAGATAAAAATCTACCTGCTGTACTTGCCGTGACAGTTCTATAATCATATGGATGAGCCCAAACAATACACTAACGTTTGGCGTCACAATATAGAACGCGAGTAAGTAACACGTTCACAGTAAATGTCATAGTTTGTCTCTTAAAAGCAAATACATGGAGACTTAAAAGCAAATCTCGCAATAGAAATGAGCCCAAACAATACACTGACGCATGGCAAATTATAGAGGTGTCAAACTCAACGAAGCAACACGCAGATAACAGCGCGCAAAATCCATGTAGACCTATGACGTGTAACGGCTCTAGCTTTCTCCTAATAACACAATACGAAATGCCCTTCGTAAACAAGAGTGAAGCGACAAAAAAGTCGAACGACCAAAATATAAACGGCAAACCTAGTGTACAAATGGCACGAACCGTAGAAGTCGTGTTTGGCCTGTCTATTTTATTTACCTCAGCAAAATAACATGCGGAGCCTGTAAATGATAAGACGTGGTCAAACTCAAACGTGAACAGCAAAGAAAAGATGATTTGGCTTGTGGCGCGATTTTCTGAATGATAATATACAAGCAACTATTTCTGCATTCAGATTGATTAAAAACATGTCAATTAATCCCAAATCAGTGGAATTTCACCAGTGCCACGCTAAACCAAATTCGATTTGGTTTTTTTTTCACAATATCAAAGATAACGAAAGAAATCTTTGCCAAGATTTGTTGACAATTGAAAACACCGACTCGGACTTGAAAGTGCACGCGCTGCATTATGCAAATGAGCTACTTGTACGCTTCAGACTTTCCTTTCAAAAACTTTTGCAAAATCACTCAACATACAGAAACAATACGAAAAAAATGTTTGGGAAAAGAGTATCGAGTAATGATGCGTACTCGTTGTCGATAAGAGTACAGACCACGATAAACCATATTTCGATTTTTACGTTTTTATGTTTTTTACGACAATATCAACGTCAAAGAAAATGTTTTCTTTTAGAGCGCGAGCTGAAAAAGGCATTGCGCGACACATTAGGGACCTTTAGATCGGAGGACAAGGACGACTACGAGTACGAGTTTTCCATACTGAGCATGCGCATAAGGTTTCGAGGCCGACATTTTTCGAAGTGCGCGTGCTCAGAACAGAAAACTCGTACTCGTAGTCGTCCTCGTCCTTCGATCTAAAGGTACCTATTGACGCGAGCGGCGTGGTTGGGACTTAGTAATTTTTGATTGGTTTGTTCTGAGCATGCGCATGCAAGTTATCCTGGACTCTTCTTTCGCCCTCCCGGGTTCAGCCCCTATATGGGGCGGGAATAAAGGAGAGTTCAGGGACTGGACTATATGGGGCGCCGTTTGTAAAAAAAATGATTTAGCTTAATTTTGTAATTTTTTTCGTTATTTACTAAATAAAGTTTTGTGATATGATATCATACGTCATTGATTTGATATAATAAACTCTTATTTCAAATCATGCATTTATGATTTGATATAATAAATCTTGATTTCAAATCATAAGTTTATGATTTGATATAATAAATCCTGATTTCAAATCATACGTTCATGATTTGATATAATAAATCCTGATTTTAAATCATAAGTTTATGATTTGATATAATAAATCCTGATTTCAAATCATAAGGTTATGATTTGATATAATTAATCCTGATTTCAAATCATAAGTTTATGGTTTGATATAATAAATCCTGATTTCAAACCATAAGTTTATGATTTGATATAATAAATCCTGATTTGAAATCATAAGTTTATGATTTGATATCATAAATCCTGATTTCAAATCATGCGTTCATGATTTAACTTAATAAGTTATGATTTAAGTTAATACATGATAGGTGCCAGTACATGTGACAAGTCACATGGCGATCTCAGTCTCAGACGCGGGAAACTCACAAACATGTCGGAAGATGTATCAAGGTCGATCGCTTCTGCCGTGTCTGAGGCCGTCCAAAGGGCTGTCGACGAGGCTCTAGCTCATCACCCCGCAATCGCATCAACTAGCGTCAGTAGCGCGCCCTCTTCCTCGAGTGCAACGAGCTTGAATGCGACTTGGACTTCTCAAGAGGTATGTTACATGTAATGTGCTCGGTTGGATCATGTTGCATTTATCTGGAGACTCGTGTGGTTTTAAATAGTGAATATACTATAGGAAATTTTCCAAACACATCACTTATGTAGCTGCTTCATGAACATCAATCAGTCCGCAGGAACGATCAGCAAGGACAACAGTAACACAGAAAACCTAATATATTCACTATTTAAAACCACACGCGTACACGAGTCTCCAGATAAATGCAACATGATCCAACCGAGCACATTACATGTAACATACCTCTTGAGAAGTCCAAGTCGCATTCAAGCTCGTTGCACTCGAGGAAGAGGGCGCGCTACTGACGCTAGTTGATGCGATTGCGGGGTGATGAGCTAGAGCCTCGTCGACAGCCCTTTGGACGGCCTCAGACACGGCAGAAGCGATCGACCTTGATACATCTTCCGACATGTTTGTAAGTTTCCCGCGTCTGAGACTGAGATCGCCATGTGACTTGTCACATGTACTGGCACCTATCATGTATTAACTTAAATCATAACTTATTAAGTTAAATCATGAACGCATGATTTGAAATCAGGATTTATGATATCAAATCATAAACTTATGATTTCAAATCAGGATTTATTATATCAAATCATAAACTTATGGTTTGAAATCAGGATTTATTATATCAAATCATAAACTTATGATTTGAAATCAGGATTAATTATATCAAATCATAACCTTATGGTTTGAAATCAGGATTTATTATATCAAACCATAAACTTATGATTTGAAATCAGGATTAATTATATCAAATCATAACCTTATGATTTGAAATCAGGATTTATTATATCAAATCATAAACTTATGATTTAAAATCAGGATTTATTATATCAAATCATGAACGTATGATTTGAAATCAGGATTTATTATATCAAATCATAAACTTATGATTTGAAATCAAGATTTATTATATCAAATCATAAATTTATGATTTGAAATAAGAGTTTATTATATCAAATCAATGACGTATGATATCATATCACAAAACTTTATTTAGTAAATAACGAAAAAAATTACAAAATTAAGCTAAATCATTTTTTTCTACAAACGGCGCCCCATAGACAGATCGTAAGTTGCGTGATCGATTCCACATTGCGATCGCTCTTATAACAGTACAAGTTGCGTGATTCAATGATTACATTCTTTGCATAGCGCGATTTGTAATCTGAGAGTTTTGTTTACGTCTAAGGAAAAAATACCTTGACCTTTCAAACGAATAAAAATTTACATATGTTAAAAGGGTTTTTGACGAGCGCCGAGATTCTTATTTTTTTCCCGAGAAAATTCCACCATTGGCTTCTGGTGAAGTAAAGACGATCTTATTTATCACCGTCAGCGCATTCCATGGCTCACGCCTGACGTACTGCGCGCATTGAATTCCCTTCGAATGTGAACAGAAACAAAACTTTCATTTTGCACGCAAAACGAAAATACAGCTTAACTCTGAATAATTTCAGCCTTAGTAGCCATCAACTGGCCCCAAATTAGATTCTTCATCCTTGCAAATGTCCTGACGTCCATCTCCGAGGGATTTTGGCCCAATTGTGACCAAATAAACCGTTTCTCCCGTCGGCCACCATTTTCTTCATGAAAAGTTAATTCGCTAACTTGACAAAACTCTCCTGAGGGGGGATATGACGAAAAGACCTGAGAAATGGCCTGTTATTGGCTAAGGATGACATCATCCGGTGACGACATTTGGACGAGTAGGAGTACGGTCTACTCACCGACAAAACTGAAAAATAAATAAATAAAAATAAATAAATAAATATATAAACCGAAGCAAAACCATGAACCGCGCCCGCCTACGGCTGCGCGGTTAAAAAAAACCGAAGGCAGAACATGACCCGCGCACGCCTACGGCTGCGCGGTTAATAAACCGAAGGCCGAGCAAGAACCCTCCGGCCTACGGGCGCGCGGTTAATAAGTCGACGCGTATAATGATGTAACCGCCGCGTATAATGAAAAAACCACCATAAATAATTTAAATAAATATCATAAGGCAAGTATGGCGTGCCATACAAATGTTTGGCCGAGAAGTGAAGCTTCGAGGGCAAATATGCCAGTTTTATGAACATCAAGTTTCCATGGGGCAACTATCAGACCGATAGTTTCGAGACCTAAACACTCTATTGTCTTTATTGTTCACCACTAAATTTCTTCCGAGCGCCAGTTCAAATGTCATATTGAATTATTTTCAATTTTTTTAGAAAGCCGTTAAAATCAAATGTAAAATTTGAAGAAGAAACCAGACAAAAACCCACTTAATACAATTTCGATTATTTATATTTATAAGCCCGCCTGCTTACAGGAAAATTTTCATGGACGACTACTATCCATCCGGATATTATTTTTTCTTTTTGTCTTTTTTTCCTCGGAACACTATCGCGTCACGTGACCAATTTAAACCAATAAGAATTGGAGAAAATTTAGTGGTGAACTATAATGACTGATAGTGTACGGGTAGCTCAGCCAATCAGCGTCTTGAATTCATCTTGAAAATAAAAAATGCGCCGGGCTGTTTTTACTTTTTCGCGCGTAGTTTTCCACGCTGCGTTCCAACTAACTGAACGCCTAGCTAGAAGAGGCTATTTTAGTGAATAATCTAGACTTACAGATGAAAGCATTCGCTAGCGAGGTCTTCATGTTCATCACAGCAGCTGTTATACCGGATCACTAGGGGCATGTGGAGAAGGAGAGCCCAAGGAAGACAAGAGTTCCTCTTTCGCGTTTGTTCTTCCGTTCCCCCCCCCGGGGGGGGGTACTCAACAAAGTTTAATACGGGGAGGCTCCGCCCCGAGGTCCGACCCCTTACCCTTTTATATACCCTTTTTGGCAGAAAAGGTACCCCTTTTATATACCTTTTTTTGAAAAAAGCTACCCCTTTCACATACCTACTTAAGGAAGTCTTGTTCTCATATTCATGACAGACAGACAGACTTGTTTTTTTTGGAGTCTTATACAATAAATAGTATATCGACCACAATTTCCAAATAACTAAAAATCACAAACAACAAAAATATGCATGGCTGAAAAATCATTAATTAATTACGTCCTAGAGTATTTACCTTTTGCTGTCTTCCCTTTTCCTTTTTTCAAAGCATATTCGAATGTATGTTTTGCTATTAGGTTTTGTATTTTAGCATTTCCGCTAGGGGGAATTATTAGAAATATGAATATTCTGTTAGGTGACATTCTGCTTATTTTTATTCTATATTCTTTTTCCAAATAATCTAGTAACGAACATCGTTTTTCCTGGTAAGCATGGCATATATTTAGAAAATGGTATTCGTCCTCCGGCCATTTCTATTTTACAAATTGGGCAAGTTCTTTCTGCAGGTTTCTTGAACGGTCTCGAATAACGTCCTGTATCTATGGCTAATTTGTGGTTGCTAAGTAGCAGTTTTGTTAGGGCTATTCTGTGTCGTGTAATGGTGACCTGAGGTAGGTGGTTTGAATAACCGGTAGGTTCTCATTTTGTTACTTTGGTTAGCATCTTTTCTGATGTCGTTATTTATTTCACTTAGCCATCTTTGTAGTTCGATATGTTTACAATTCCCATGTCTACATAGTGTGCTTTCATCCAGAGATCTCCTAATCCTATCTGTTCCAATTGCAATAAGCTTTTGATTTAAGTTTTGCTCCAGAAAGCCTTATTTTCCTCCCATTTAATGTCATTGAATATGGCAAGCCAAGCATGACAAAAGTGGGTTGAGTTGAAAATCACCTATCGAGTCTCAGTGATCGATGTGTGAGAATGAGAAATCACTGTGCGAGATTGGAAAATCACTACGTGAGATTAGAAAATCACTGTATGAGAAATTAAAATTGCTATACGAGAATAAAAAATTGTCATGCGAGATCATAAGTACCAATCGAGAATGAAAAACTGCCATGCGAGATTTAAATTAACTGTTGAGAATGAAAAATCGTTGTGTGAGAAAAAGAAATCACCATTCGAGATTATCGATTGGTTTTTTTCTGAGCCGGTGATGCATAACCAGTCAGCGGAGAGTATTTTGGCGGTCAGTATAAAACATGGACTGCGGGCTACGGACTACGGACTACGGACTGGGTATAAAACACGGACTCAGGTATAAAACGCGGACCGAGCATTGCGGACTCGGTATAAAACACGAAGAAAGCTTCTACATTGAATTAATTCTCGTACGAACGTTTCAGTCATAAATAGAAGCTATCTGTATAAATTATAGAAGACTCATTTCCTGAAAGTTCCCGCTCATACAGGTTTAACCATACTCAAGAGAAAATGATGGGATTTTCTCTTGCCATAGTCGATTGCCGAAAAATAAATAGAAGACACTGAAAGTCACAAAATTGACGAGCTGTATGAATTTTCGAATGATTGAAGCCATGATTAACTGTTTTGAAAGATCAACAGTCGAGAGAATTGAGGAGAATTCGAACGACACGTCCCGCTGTTTATTTGTTCGATCATGTAATAAATAAATACACATACATACGGCCACGGCGAAATGAGGAACAAAAAGTTGATAAATAGATGAAACGACATTACACAAGGATAGCAGCTCTACACGCTTAATATCGCCTTGGAAAAGCAGGGACAAAAAAAAGAAAAAAAAAGTTCTTACAACACGGGGCATTTGTATTTGGTCACGCACCCAAGTACTATCCCCGCCGAACGGGGCTTAACTTTGTTGAGCAGACGAAACATGTTGCTGTCCTTGTGGTATAGTGACTCACCCAAGATGGCCGGCATTGGAGGTGAGGGCTGCGATATATAGTTTCATATATTAATTCTTCTTTTCTTGCAAAGTTTCGATTTCCGGTAAGACAGTACATGAGGAGATGTAACGCTGTTGAAAACATTCACTTTCACAAAGTTATCGGTCTGTGAGACCGAATTATCTGCGTCCGAGAGACCGAGGCAATTATTTTGAAAGTGCCGCATGTCCGATCACCAAAGCATATTCCTCTAACTTTTTGTTCTCTACTTTCCCAGCCATGCAGTATCAGATATTTTTTTTCTCTTTTTGATACCTTTTCTCATCTTAGAAATTTTAAAAAAAATGCTTCCACCGTGGAGTCACTATACCACAAGGACAGCAACATGTTTCGTCTGCTCAACAAAGTTAAGCCCCGTTCGGCGGGGATAGTACTTGGGTGGGTGACCAAATACGAATACCCTGTGTTGTAAGAAATTTATTTTTCTTTTTTTCCCCTTCCTTTCCCAAGGCGATATTAAGCGTGCAGAGCTGCTATCCTTGTGTAATGTCATTTCTTCTATTTGTCAACTTTTTGTTCCTCGCTTACCCAAGTTGCTATTTTTACTTTAAATTCACAACGAATTCCCAATAAATTGTTTCAAAAAGCAGAGAAGCCGCCATTTTTAAATTATTCATAATAGTTCTTGGCGAATGAGAGCGTTTCTCTTGGATAGATTTTTCTGAATTTTTGTTATGTTGGTTAGAGCAACAAAATAACTTATTTCATGACGCTGATTTTCAGCTGCGCTTTTTTAACATTCCAAAAAACACAAACAAGCAGCCCTTTTGAAATTATGCAAATTAGTTGAAAATGTTCCGGTAAATTAACGATTTTCCGCCGGGTAGATTTTGGTAGACTTTTAACATGTTGGTTAGGGTCACTTAAATAGTTGTTTGGCGCAAACGGATTTTCTGTTGCAATTAGCTCAAGGTCTAACTTTAGAATGACTAGACTAAACGATGTGTTTCAAAGATGTGTTCACCCTAAACCTTTTGTTTTGACTAGCGTGCTAACCGTAACACGCTTAATGCGAGAGGTAGCACGCTAAAACACGGTAGAACATGTTAAACCCAGCAGAAACAGAATATTTTCAATATCGCTCTCCAGAAAGGTGAAATTTTATTATTGTGTTCTAAAAGCTAATAAATAAGAGACAATTAGAAAAAAAATAAAACTCTCTACAAAAGTCAGTTGTCAGTTAAATTTTAGGCTATTTGTCAGTTGTCAGTTAAAATTTTGGCCAGTTGTCAGTTGTCAGTTAGCCTGAAGAACAGGCGAAATTTTTTGCTTATTTTAGGCGAACAGAGGCTAAAGCGAGGTGATCGCGAAGTGCAAGTCACGCGCGAGGGGAGGAGCCCGAAAACATCGGGGAGCTTAAGCAGGCGAGTTTTTGAGACGCGTACGGCAACCGGAGGAGAACATTTCGTGTGCTAGGGCCGTGCTATCTCCCAGAATTTTATACCTCTAGTCTCTAATGGAGAAACAACACTTAGCAATGTGAATGTGGTTGTTTGGAGGGCAAGTTAAAATAGCTCATTTCCGGTTGCCGCCCGCGACTCAAAAGCTCCCTAATAATTAATTTACGTTGACTTACGCGGTTCTTTGTTTGTT
Source organism: Platygyra sinensis (assembly GCA_019787425.1). Taxonomy (NCBI): domain Eukaryota; kingdom Metazoa; phylum Cnidaria; class Anthozoa; order Scleractinia; family Merulinidae; genus Platygyra; species Platygyra sinensis. Next base: position 12,224 of record JAHPZR010005480.1, read on the forward strand.
TTGTTTGCTTCGTTAAAATATATATTTTTTAGCCTCATTCAGCTACTACTGAACCCCCGAGAATAGAACTACGTGGGCACTACTTTAGCACTGTTTATATACGATTCATCTCAAAATAGTTGCTTGTTTTAGTCGTCTTTTTGACACGCGGCGAGGAAACTATCAGATTTCTTTTCTTTAAATTGCTTTTTAACTTATGCTTTTCTGTTTATTTTACGATGTTTTCCCAAATGTTATTTTTTATAGTTAAAACATGAAAATTCTGTTTTATTCGGTTTCGTTTTGTCCTTCGAAGTTAATAACTAACTCATTGCCCAATTTTCTTCGCTTTTGTCGCAGGGAATTAGGGATGGGTCGCAGGCAATTTCATGCTGCTAAGGAATGCCAAGGAGGCACGTTCCGAAATAAAGAAGAGCTACAGGGAGCAGAAAAGTCCTGTTTAAGGTGGTACCTTACAAAAATGTGGCGATGTTCATAAAAAAAATTCCAGCTTTTTGAAAATACAACATTTAAGACCCTTGAACACTTGTTAAAATCATTTTGAAATAACCTTGCCGAATTTATCTCTAGGTCAGTGTGAAATTTAAGGAAAGTATACAGCAACGGCCATAGCAACGGCTGTTTACAGTAAGAACATGACCAAAAGTATAGATTAGTCAAACATATTAACGATACTTTGTAATAAAGCCGTGAAGAGATGCACAACTCGATTGGTATAATTACTTGGGAAAAACTTTGCCTGATTTACCATCACAGTACGAACATTCAAACTTAAGTTGGCGTAATGTTTACTTAAAACTAGCGTAAAGTTCTCCTTTACAAAACTTTACGCTACATTTACGATATGTAAATCCAAGCTTTACGCAGCCTTTACACGTATGTGTAAAGTCGGTGTAATGAGACTTCTTTAAGCCGCCTTTATATTTGAGTAAAGCTTGCGTAAAGTTCTCATTTACGCAACTTTACGGTACATTTACGCTACGTAAAGGCAAGCTTTACGCTACCTTTACGCATGTGTAAAGTTGGCGTAATGAGACTTCTTTAAGCCGCCTTTAAACTTGAGTAAAGCTGGTGTAAAGTCGAGATTTACGCCTCCTTTAAACATTCGCGTGAAGATGGCGTTAAGGCGCCTTTAAACCAACTTTAAACTTCGCGTAAAGACAGTTTAATGTCAACTTTACACTTAAAATAGCGTGTAAAGCGACAGTAAAGACAATACTTCTTTACGCCATATTTACACTTGGCGTAAAGGCAGTTTAATCCCAATTTTATGCTTAAACGCGTCGCGCAAAGCGACAATCAAGACAGTACAGTACTTCTTTAAAATGATTTATTTTTTAAGAAGCCCTGCTTGCAAGACCTGAGTTACTGAACAATGTAACATTATATTAAAAAGACGAAATTGTGAACTTCTTGTTATGTCACTTAAAAATATGTCATCATCATCATCACTGTCATCTTAGTCGCTATAAATTTTAAATTTGTATTTCAGGCTTTCTTTTCCAACATTACAGTAACACTAAAAAGACAAAGTACAATTTCCGTGATCATTTAACATGAAATAAACTCAGTAAACTGGGCAAGTGTCAACTCGCCACAAAGTCACCTATGCGCACTGTCCATTTTTGATTAGTGAGCTTTCTTATCAAACATTTCATAAAAACTGTAACATCAAAAAGACAAACTTATGCACCTAAAACAAAACATTGCCAGCCATTTCCTTTATAAAAATTGAAACTGGTGTACTGATGTCTTCCTGAAATTGACTAAACTTAGCAAATTTGGGGTTCTCCCAGAATAAAATCAAGCGTCCTCATTATAATCAATGCCATTAATGTTCAATAAACTTAGCACTCTGGAGAAGTGACAACTCTTTTTAAGGGCCTACGCACAGTGTCTTTCTTTGATTTTGGCACTTTTTTCCTCTTTGCTGAGGAGTCAGATGAACTTCCTGTTGCAGTGGGCAGGGTGCTGTGGGATGACCTTCCTGTTCCTAAAAGTCGGTTGCTGTGTGATGGAGTTGTACATGGAAGTGTTCGAGGGTGGATGCTGTGAGATGAACTTCCCGTTGTGGAGGGTCGGGCACTGTCAGATGGAGTTGTAAGGGCTGGAGTGAGGATGCTGCGAGATGAACTTTCTGCTTCGGAGAGTCGGGTGCTATCAGACGGAGTTGCAAGTGCTGCAGGAGTGAGGATGCTGCGAGATGAACTTCCTGTTGTTGAGGGTCGGATTCTGTCAGATGGAGTTGCAGGTGTTGGAGGGCTGAAGGTGGGGCTAGTAGCTGTTGCTGGTTCTTCAGGCCTCATTGCCCATTCCAGGCCATCAATAGGTCGGGGCTTTGTCGAGGGCATTGGATGTAATCGCCTTGCCACCATGTTCACTCTTGCTCGCACATTTAGGCTTTTAATATGTGCATCATCAAGAGCTTTTTTCACTTTCGTCAATGCAGACCTTTCCCATGGCAATTTTTTGACGAGATACCCAGAAAGTTTAGGTTGTCCATTTTCATCATCTGAAAAGTCTGACTCATCAGAACTGGTGTATTGGGAACTTCCAACAGCCTGTTCTACCAAAGCTTTCTTGTCCTCTGACCAAGGCATAGTCTTTAGGGTTTGAAGTCTCCTCTGGATTTTCTAAGCAATCAAACAAAAAGTGCAGAAATCAACTAGAGCAGTTTTTACATTAATCTAGGGTTAAGATTTAATAGAGTGCCAATTCAAATTTTATTAGTTGATTATAAGACCCATAAGCTAATAAAAATATTTGCATGAGTGATCATTAATTTTAAAGATAGCTCAAAGCAGTTGCCAACACTTAGATTTTGACGGGTTTGTTATGAACATTCTTTATCACTTGATGCTACAATAATGGTAGGATTCACAGCTACTGTCAATTTTTGAGAATTTGTGGTGGCTAGTGAACCCTGCCGACAGAATTTAATTTTTTATACTTTGTCAAGAGTTACATAATACCATGCTTATCAAAATTCGACAATATAAAAATTCACCGTGCCATATTTGAATTATGAGCCCCTACAGATGTCATTATATGGGTTTTAGGAGGTCATACTGCTGCTATGGTAACCTATTGTATCAGCCCTCTCTGTTAAAACTCATTTGATATCTTTGTCGTAGCTTTGCAGGAGCATTTTTGTTTATGATTAAAGCCTCAAAGTAATGATTATAGCACAGAATTGACCTAAAACAGCCAAATCCTCGTGGTACTGCTTCTTTAAGCTGGCAATTGCATCATCCTTTTACATGCATCTCAGAATAGCATGTTAATAGATATTAATGTCAACAACCTTAAGGTGTTTCAGACTTATAGCTTTGAATGGCCAAAATTTTACTTGAAAGTTAATTTTGAACCATGTTTAAAACTCGAGAAATGCCTAATAACAGGAGTACAATTAGTCTAACATCCATAAATTTACAGAGATTGTACCGAAAAGGTAATTACAGTGTATTATGGCAGGAACTTACATCTCTCACTCTTCCTTGCTTCCGGCAGAGATTCTTGTGTGCCTCTTGCTTCCCCTTTTTTGCTCTCATTGAAGCATCATGCAAACTTTTCAAATACGTAGCAGCAGCACCTAAGGTGAAAATGTTACACCATTGGTACATGTACAGTGTAATGGGAGCATTAAAAAAATTCCATTTACTCATAATGGTAATAATTATATTTTTTTAATTTTGCATATTTATGTTTTCGCTCCTGTTCAATTGGTTTAAGCCTTTTCCCCTTAATGCGGGGGTACACACGAATACGAGTGAAATTTGAAGTAATATTGAAAGGGAATTGTTAGGATTAAAATGGATTGGAAACACTACCAGACAGTTGACCCCCTCCAAAAAGAGCCCCAGGTTGGTAGGGGACTGTTTGGTATCCGTCTACTAATTCTTCACTTCAAATTTCAATTTTCCAAATCCATCAAATCTTCAACATTTCATATTTTCCTCAATTTAACCTATCCTTTGAGAAAAAATATCTCTTTCCCAAAACACCCAAAAATTTACACAAAACCGCCAAATAGTGGTTAATGAAATAAGCGTAGGGATTTAGCGTCACTTGAAACGTGACCAAGATATTGGCAGAAAGGCCGTGTTAAGCCACGTGAAAACATCCTTCGCGTGTACCCCCGCCTTAAGGCAAATGGCAGTTTTTCCCAAATCGGCAAATAAAGACACTGCCTGTGCACAAAATATACCATTTGAAATCCATTGATCAGCTGATTCAAAAATTTACATCAGCAGCTATGAAGGAGGTAGTCATTTTGAGAGAAATTGCTTTAAAATGCAAAATAAAATGAATGACTTCAAAAATGTAGCAACCTTCAACTATATTAGGTGTACCCCTAAACCATAGCTAATTTTAATTAGCAGCTCTTATATTAGTGCATAGCTTCATGTGAAACAAGTCTTGCATTCCACCTGCATCCAAAAAAAAAGGACTACAGTAAAGTAAAAACTTGTGAGGGTGGTCAAACATGTCTTTGATAGGAGGGAGTCACAATTTTGTGACTTCAATGAGCAGAATCTTCACAAGACAATTTTTGTGACAAAAATTCATAGAAATTTATTGACATTGTGTACCAATTGGCACTCTTAGGGAGTAACGGGGTAAATGTGTGATGTGACTGAATATTCCACAGCTTACACTGAGAAATACTCGAGTGATGTTACCATCAGAAAATGCGAAAGCTAATACTGATGCTGCTACAATAAACATGAACTTCATGCCCGACTTTGAACAGAAAATTCAACATTGTTACTACAACCATTTTAAAAGATATGTGAAAGAAAAACTTTCACAGAAACTGTCTTCAGCGTAATAACCTTCGCTGGTTTGTGACGACCTTAAAGGGGCACTGTCACGGTATTTAGAGTCATTTTACAATGCTGAAATATGTTCCTGCATCAATGGAAGCTCAAAAATAATGATGCAGTTTTGTTATTTAAGACTTTATCATTACACCGAAACCATTTATTGCCGCCTAGCACTTAGCATTGCAAGGATGGAAATGGATTGAAATTTGAAAAAACTTGCCAGTTTTTTCAAATGCTAGAGGCATTCCTTGAAAATATTGCCAGAAATTCATTATGGTTTGCTCTCTGAGCCACCATTCGTTTGATATGTTTTTTTTTTAGTCCATTTGAGCATTTTGGGAACGAGTAGAGGTACCAGGTAAGGATTTCAGCAACGAATGAAGCTGAAAACAGCCAAACTTTCGCGACAGTGTTCCTTTAACCTCGACAAAAACAAAACATTTGCCGGGAATTTTAAATTGCCGCCATTTTGACGCAGTTTGTTTCTATGGAAATATTATGGTGCCCATTCCTTCTCGCGCGGAAATCACGCAAGCGACTTGGATTTTGTGTCTCCCGCTCATCGATGTGTGAATAAATTCAAATTTCAAGAGACGTTAGAAACGTAAAGGCAAAATATTGCAAGCTCTTAAAGCTTCCCTTACTCTGACAAAACTGTAAAGCCATAGATTGCAGGGAGCACTCGGTTATACATGTAGCCAAAGCGGCACAGAAAGCAAGACTAGTTGCTTGGAGATCTACGTAGATTGCGTTTGTACGCGCGCACATGGTAACAAGACACCAAGCGATCATGGTTAACTTGAAAACAAGATAAAAATATACTTACACGACACTGCTGAGGGACAGGGATCTTCCTTTTTCTTTTACCGCTCGCTCGCTCTTTTCCTGAATTTGCAGAGCTCTCTATTTTTGCACCGAGTTCTGCGAGAATGCGTTTCTGCTCGTTGTCGCGCGCTTCCAATTCCTCTCGAAGACGCACGTTTTCAGCGACGACCCTCTCCAGCAAAACAACGTATTGATCTTCCATTTTGTGGATGAAGAACGATCACGAAGCAGAAGGCATAAGCGAACAGAAGCTAACTGAGAAAACGACGCTGAAAACCGGAAACATCACAGTGAAGTGGCCTTTAATCACGCCGACAAAAGTGCCCGCCGTGTTCCCGCCAGTAAGACGAGATTCTGATTGGCTTTCTTCCATAAAAACGGTATGTGATTGGCTGAAGTAGAATACTCTAACCCAGTCTTCTCGGTCGAAAAGACACCTGACATGCGCAGTGTTGTCATAAGTTGCATCACGAATCATCACATCAACATTCGACTTTCGGCGCGAATGACAAAATTATAGTGGTGTTCACGATTTGAAAGATGTCTTCGAGGGGTCAGTCCCGCTTGAGAAAACAATCTAGACTATGGTGTGGCCATTGCAATGGATATTTATCGAGAGCAGCTTTCTGGAAACATCGTAAAGCTTATTATGATGTACACAGTGAACGTTGGACGACTACAAAAGATGACACTGAAAATATTTTTGAACACGAAGCAAAGAGAGGAAAGTATGATCCAGAGTTCCACGAAGAACCGAGCCTATCTGATTCTTCTGGTGACGAGGACCTTGAGAGGGCTATATCTAATCGAGGTATGTAGCGGTATATAACTATTCAAGGCTGGCCGTAAAACAAATCAAGAGATAGCCTTCTAATTGTTCCGTTCACTCGGTCTTTATAATGGCCGTCCGTCGGAACTCTGTTTTTGTCACAGGCCTTCCAAGCTCACAATGCGAGGAGATATTTATTTCATTTTCTTTCAATCTTTATGCGAACGTTCAGAAATAACGTGGCATACTACGGCCAACATCTAATATTAAGACGTTTATACACGATCGAGTTTGATTACGCGAAACGTGACTTTCCCCTTCCAGCATTATGGAGGTGTTGTGTTACATCGGTTTGAATTTATTATATCAAGGTTTGTACGGGGAAAAACGGTAATCGACTTTATTGCTGAAATTTTGCTATTTTTGCGATGAAAATGACTTGCCTCATGTTTCATGTAAAAACATGTAAAAAGAGATAATAACTCCTTGCATCATGAGTTGGGCTGACAGTGCCTGAACTTACTGCCTGGGGTAGTCAATCGATAATTAACAAATATTCACCAAAGTGGAGGTGGCTAGGGGTAGATATTTACTGAGCCGCGAAGTGGCGAGGTAAATATCCAACGCTAACAACTGACACTGAGGTGAATAGTTGTTTTAGTATATACTAAAACAGTGAGATAATATACAGTTAGTTATAAGTGGCTCTGCGAGCTCTAAAATATCTTTTGGCGTTTCGGTTTTGAAAATTGGTACGATACTATGGTTTCGATAAATTCCATATTTATTGATAAAATCGATAGCACTAATTCAAAAATCGATCATTATCGATTACTCACAATGAATGTTTTTATTGATTTTTGTTGAATTTCGAAAAAAATAATTGCTTTTTATCGATTGTTATCAAAGGTTATCGATTATTGACTGACTATCCCGGCTTATTGGAACTGTTTTACTTTTGTGTATGTGTTTGTGGGGAGGGGGGATTCATGCCTTTTCTAAGCTATGGCCTACATGTAACAGGAAGCGAAATAGATTACAACAGGATTTCCACCTCTCTTCTTGCTTATTGTTGCCGTGTGTGCATAATTTTTTCTGTCAGGCAATGGAAAGGGTGAATGGGAATGTGTTGAGTTGAAATGAAAGCGGATTTAAAGCAAATGTCAAGTGGTTGTTATGTCCCTGGGCAATTTAGAGATGTCTCTCACTGATTACTTTTGTTTAACAGGTTTTACCCAAGTTGAGGATTGTGAGGATTCATTCAATTTGAGTGATGATGTAGACTTTCTCAGTGCAATGAATGATGATAAGGAGGAAAATAAATCTGATGAGGTAGATTTGCAATGTTATACCTATATTATTATATTGAAGTTACCTCAAACATGAACATGTATAGCATACACGTCAGACTGTAAGAAAGTTTCTTTGTAATCACCAGTATAAACTTATACATTGTACATGTAAGTCTTTTAATACCTCAGTTTTGTAATTACTTGGCGACCACCTCTCCTCAGTGACCAGTTTTCCAGCATACATGTACCAAAAGTTTCCCCGTCAAATCACTATATTTGAAACCTCTTGTACATGTAAGCTACCACCTCTTGAAAGCGACCACAACCGTCTTTTCAAGCTAAAAGTTTAGGATTTTCCTTTGTTTCTAACCTTCGGTAAGCAACCACTTGGCAGTTAATGGAGTGTAAATTAAAGTGGATAATAAGGTGTTATAACATTATCGTATTTCTGGCTAGAACAAGAAACTGAAATTTATCAATGGGGAGAACCAGATTTTTTTCTCAAAATTGACTTTTACTTAACACTGCATTGGCATTGGCACATGGGTCTTGGTAGTTGCCATATTCTAATAAGGAAAAGTTTTGACCCATTATGGTCTACATGTAAGCTCTCATAAGCAACCACCTACAGTATGCTCAACATTTTGGGTGGTCGCTTATGGGAGGTTCAACTGCACATAATAACAGGGCTGCAAATAACAGTTGGTTATTAGACATTGGGCGACCAAAATTTGTTTGTGCCCGACAAATTCTCAGCTGTGGTTGGACATGATGTCCAGGCAATTTCTTTTCATAATTACAGTTAAGATGAAGAAAATCTTCCTTGAGTATTACTAAATCTGGGCCAATCTTGTTAAGGTTTTGTAAGTCACGAAACAATATCAACTTGGGTGATAAAGTTTTCTTTTACATTCAGGGCTTGAAATTAACGCTCGCCAACTCGCAAAATGCAAGTGATTTTGATAATCTGCGAGTGAGAAAATTACCCACTAGTAAACGTTTGCGAGTTAGAATCATCCATGTCTCCCAATCATTTGGAAAGAATTTGCTAGTGATTTCACCAGTTTTCTAGTGAAAAAAATCTTACCAGCAAAACTTTGCAAGTGGACTGAAAAGTTAACTTCGAGCCCTGACATTTTGAGAGTCATTACAGTAATTTTTTTCAACAAATTAAGAACAGTTTACAAATTATGCACAAGTTCTGTGCAAGCTCAGTCTGAATACTTTTGGTAATGTGAAGATAATTGTTATTTATTTAGTATTTTTATTGTACAATGTTTGAATTTGGCTTCCACTCAATTTATACTATGGCAGAGCAGTGATAACAGACCCTTATAAGAGTGAAAATGTTTTTTTTTGCTGTTAAAATAATAATTATAGGTCATAGAAATGCAAACCGAAGCAAGGAAGTATGTGTAATGTAATTTTAAGAAAATAAAGTTTTCAACTTTTTTTGGTGACATCCAGTCACAGTATGTCCTTTCAAGAGAAAAAAAATAATTTGCAGCCCTGTTAACAATGTTTTACTGCTGTGTTGCACTCAAAGAATTATAGTTCTAGAGTGCATAATGTAACAGTGTGTTCATTAATTTTATTGTTTTCACTTAAAGGCCATATCCTCCACTGACTCTGAAACCGAAAGTGACTTTGGGTTCAGTGATGGTGGCTGCACTGATGAAGAAGATTGTACAGAGAATATGGCAGAAATTTGCATGCTGTTCAATGAAAATTAATGAGGCTGAGAAGTTGGTAGTTAGCCCCATTCCTAGGTTGTTTCATTAGCTGGTTATGGTAATAGGACTGAGTGGAGTCTAATTCAGTCTGTTATCATAAGAGTAATGACAAAATTTTACAACCACGCAGCAGGAGTCGGATTTGTTTATCACAGGTATGATTACAGACTGAATTGGACGACATGAAGTCTTATTAATAATTAATCACAGAAATTACAATTTCCAAGAAAACAAGAATAGCCAAGTTATGAAAGACAGGGCTTCCTACTGGCAATTAGGCACCAAAAACACAAAAGGAAGCATGTACACGCACACACGTAACAACAACTTTCAATGTGATTGGTTGATTTAAATTTTAACCTTGAATGTGCTTGACTTATTGAACTGTCCAATAAAAACTTGGCAAGTGAATCAGTGGAAAATAGGAGTTTTTTTAAACCAATCGCAATCGAGGAAATTGTAATTTGTATGATCAACTCTGATATTACTAATTTGTGCTTGCAATGAATGCACCAAACCTTTCTACTGCTATTGATTATCTGCTGCTACTACTATTGATTATTGATTACATGTATTTCCACTGCTATTGATTAATGATTATCAGTTACATCAGTTTGCATGAAGTATGAACATAAGAACACAGAGAACAGATAAGAGATCGGTTAATAATGTAGCTTTGAAAATTTGCGTATTCTCTACAACAATGCCAGCAATCTAATAAAACTGTTCACTGTGTTCAGGTTTAGAAATAGACCATTTTACAGTTGTCTGCTCGGTGACCTGGCCTTTGAATGGAAGCCAGGCTGGAGGTGACTATGCTTTGATAAAGACC
>JAHPZR010005480.1:25000-37041 GCA_019787425.1 Platygyra sinensis
TTCGAGAATACGGGCAAATCCGGGAGTATCGTGGTCCATGAAACCTGACGTGTCCGCCGCGTGTCAGGAACCGGATTTTTCCCGAATCGGACTTTTTCCGTGGCAAGGAAAATCCGGTCTCCGGACACCTCACTGAAACGCGGCGTGTCAAGGCCCGGAAATTGTCTTATTCGTCCTGACTTGCGACGAATAACGGCGTACCGCAGGCGAGCACAACTTATCAAGTCGAGTAGTTTTACTCTCAACCCGTTATTTTCGAACGAGTAAATCTTGTTAAGCCACCATCTGAAATTGGACGGATTCCAAAGAAAATTTCTGACGGATTTAAAGGATTTACTGCTGACCAGTGGAAAAACTGGGTGTGCATTTACTCACTTTTTGCATTGAAGGGAGTAATACCTAATGAACATTATGGAATGTGGACTGCATTTGTGCATGCCTGTCAGCTTCTCTGTCGTAAAGTTATCACCAAGGAGGAGTGTCAGGAGGCTGACCAGAAGTTGATGCGATTTTGCACAATGTTTGAAGCTCTTTGTGGGAAGGAGAAATGTACTCCAAACATGCATCTTCATGGTCATTTACAGGATTGCATACTGGATTATGGACCTGTTTTTTCATTCTGGTGCTTTTCATCTGAGAGGTACAATGGAATAATGGGAGATTACCATACAAACAATGTTAATATTGGTAAGTACATGTACAGTATTCTTGTCAAATACATTGCCAACTGTGGTACCCTAAAACTGTATTGCCTAGCTTTGCTGCCAACTACAGCAAACAACTTGCAAACACTGTACAATGTATGTACATTTATCCATTGACTGTAATACAGTCCAGATGACATACACTATACATGTATCATCCTGTTTTGATTGGGAATAAAAATGTAATTTCTCTTCACAGATACTTTGAAAATGTCATTTTGTTAACAAGGACACAGTGCAATGCTACTCACAGAATAGGTAGTGAGTAGCATAGCCAATCAGAGAATGGAATTTGTGATAAGAATGCCATTAAATTTATACTAAAACTTGATAGAAACACAGTGAACTCATTTTAGATTTTTTTAGAAAACACTTTGGGAAAAAAAGAAAACATTTTTACTTTGATCGCCAAAAGATAAATTCTCTTTGCTCAAGCCATCTTTATGCCAACAGCTTCTGCTAGTTCTGTGTTTCTATCAAGTTTTTTTACGATAACTGTAGAAATTTATGAAATTTATGATCAATAAGAGGACAGACGCATGAAAAACTGACGTCAATTTGTTAAATGGAATACATGATTTTTAACCAATCAGAGCATAGATCTTCATTAGGGTTGTTTTCTAAAATGAAACAAACATGCAAACATTGCAAACATTGTTTTTGTTTTTGACCCATATTTCTTGACATGACATTGTGTAAAGGTGATACCATGGACTTTTAAATGTGTTAATAGTTGTATTTATTTTTTTAATACCAGAGGTTCAAATGATGCGAAAGTTCCTTAGAGAGAGGGAGTTGATGAGAACAGTCTTTCCAGAAGGCATGGAAGAATTCCAGCAGCTTTTGTATTGTGAAGGCAAGCAAAAGGGGACTTTACTAGAAGCAAGTGTCCGTGCCCAGCTGTTCTGCAACATGGTTGTATCTGAAACAGGCAACCCAGCTAATGCTAATCTTAGCAAAACAGAAACACAAGTACCACTACCACCAATCAAGAGGGATGCTATTGAAGGTCCTGATCTGAGAAGGTTACAGAAGACATATGGGAAAATGTATGCTGCTGGCAGAATCCTCCATGTCTCTAACTTTTGTGATAAGTTTAAGCATCTTTTATACAAGGATTGTCGATACATGGCAGACTTGGGTAGTCATCAACAGGCCTCAACAGTTTTTGCACAGTGGTTTGATGACTCTAGTAGACCTGCTATCATCAGGGAGTTTTTGCAGCATGATGTTGTTGTTAAAATGGAAAGTGGCAAATCTCAAAGGGTCACTCACCTTCTAGCACTAGTTGAATGGTATGCAAGCCATCCTCAGCGCAACAGGTATTCAAAACCTGTGGAGGTTTGGGCAAATTATTTTGAATCAATAATTCCTGAACATGCCTATTATGTGCCAGTGGGAAGATTCCAGTCAAACTGTGTGTCTGTTAAATATCAGGTTCCACTTCTACATCATCAGCAAGAAAAAGTTTTTGTATTAATCCCTTTACCTAACTCAGTTAGGGTCTAGATTTTCATTTAAAAAAGCTACACAAAGTAACCTTTTATAATACTTTGTATATTTCTATTAGTTTACTACAGTAGATATAAGAATACCTATGTTTGGACTTTTGGTGTTGATTAATCATATCTCTGGTTATACATCAAGTACAAAACACTTGTGGAGTAAAGCACACATTTGATATGTTCTTTTCCTCCCAGTTTGATCATACATGTAAATACATGCATCTAAGATGTGATTTATCTTCAACAACACATTTCTGGTCACAGCTAACTCAATCATTGATTTGCTTAGAACTTCATGTAAGAATAATTTTTTAGCCTTTTTCAATACATTATTACTACATTAAAATAATCAAATATCGAACAATCAATACGAATATTGTTTTTACTTCATTTACTCCACTTGTTACTGCTGATCGTGCTTTGCTGTGTAACGCCTAAGCATATAGTTGATCAAATAAATTGTGCGATTTTGAACAACAGCTAATGTGTTAATTACTTGGTGTTTACTTGTGCTGATTTTTCTTGAGGGAGGTCATAACTCTTCTCAGTAACTTCATTACATCCATTTCTGATATCTTAATTCGAAGAATATCGTGACAGTTTTTTTCTTTAGCCCAAACTGGGCTGTCAAATAATAGATAATCCGGGGGCTCAAAGGTAAACATGGGAGGCTGTTAAAGAAAAAATAACCTAACGTGAAAAAGGAAGGGTTTCAAAAATTGCACGAGGAAGTTATTAGGAAAAGATCGTAAAGATGCGTAAAGAAACGTAAATTAACCCAGTGTGAAGGTGCGTAAACATACATTTACGCGCCATAAAGATATGTCAAAAATACCTCTACGCAATGCTGTAACGGAGCGTCAAGTTACGTAAAAACAACTTAAAGTGTTTCGTACCGAAGCGTAAAGATGCGTTACTGATTCCTTTTTGCAATCCCGTAACGGAGCGTACAATTAAGTTACATAAAATCCGTACAAAAGAGAATGATACCTTTACGCAATTCCCTTAAACGGAGCGTAAAATACCTTTACCCTTTACTCGCTCCACACGCAGGCGTAAAGCGTCTATGACACCGTGAATACAAGATGTATGCGTGTAAACACCTGTACGAGATCGAGATATGTACTTCAGCCAAAGAACTAACAGTGTGTATGTGTTCTATCTTGTTAAATGTAAAATTTAGAAATGAAACGAACGTAAATACGTCCCCAGATTTCAGTTCTGGTACCCAGAAAATGAGCCTTGACAATGAAGTAGTTTGGCTGATTTAATGAAAACGTGCCGTTAAGTATCACTGCCCTGATTTCCCTTGACACGCCACACTAGACGTACCCAGGCCATGATTTGTCCTGACACGCCGCGACGCACGTGTCATGAACATGACACGCTATGACACTTCACGTTCCCTGACACGTCACGTTCCGATCTACGTTTCGCCGAGTGTCGTGGAAAATCACGGTCCCGTAAATTCGACGAAATTGTTTATTTCACGCAGTGATCATCATCATCAATTTTCATTTATACACGAAATCGTATCATTTTACATGGTCTTCCTAGGAATCGTGTTTAAAACTAGACTAAAATACTCTAAGGAACTATTGACTATAATGCTAAAAATAAAAAAAACTTACATAATGAATAATAAGAGTTACAATGGGTCAAGGTGTATTAGAAAAATCTTTCCCATGAAATGAAGTTTTAAAAACATTTAAAGCTACATCTATAGGAAAGCCCTTCCTGTCTAAAACACTCTAAAGGGGATAGGGTTTTGACTTTAGGTTATAAATCTTCGTTTCTTCCCTTCTCCCATCCCATGGATATAGTTATATAGTAAACAAAAGATACTTATATACACAGGCACGGCGGAAAAACGGCTGCTCATGCGCAGTAGATTTCGGTTCGTCTTCCCGCCTTTCTATTTTCAAAATGGCGGACAAGGAATGAAAAACGAACACGTCATTGTCATGGCTCTTGGCAACATCTAGCTCGCTCAAGGCATTTATAAACAACTCGACTAGTCTGAGCAATCACCTGTGCAGATGTTTTGACTGTCACCGAAAGGATCGAAACGGTGTTTTCAGTTTCCAGAGGCGATAACAACAGCTCTTCCGAGACGAAACTGTCAGCTTTTCCAAAGTCACCCGAGGTACCGTTTTCCTTTTTTAAGGTCGTGTTAAGTTCTTTAAAGTTTTGAACCGCAAATTTTGGTAGCTTGTTTACTTTTACAAAACATATAAAATATGACTTGTTTTCGTGCTGATGAAAATGCTATTTGCTATGCTATAATTCTATTTGTTCATGGACTTCTGTTTTGTGGGCTGAGGAAAGAAAAGTGGAGGACGAATTCGTAAGTAGTGCACACAAATGCCTAATTTTGTTGTGTTGTTCGCTTGTGTGCTTTTCAATCGTGCCTTGTTTTGCCACTTCAGTACTGCCATGAGCTAGCGCTGAAAACTTGTAGTTTGCTTATTGAGGTCTTAATGTAGCATTGTAGAAAATTGTATTGTACATGTAATATACAACTCGAAGGATAAAATAAATTGCTCTTTGTATATTTTGCATGTGTGATATTGTAAGACTGTACTTCTTCGCATACTACAATTCTTGTTCGCAGCTTTACCCGCAGCTGTGGGCTTCGTTATTGCAAATATTTGTCCATTGTGTTAACGAAAAAAGCAATCCGCCAAAAGGGATTCTTGTTCCACTTACCGTGGAAACATTCTTTAATGTGAAGGCTTGTAGGTAAATCGAAATTCGGTCAGCGTAAAACGCAGGCCGAGCACTGTAGACGTAGGGTAAGGTATACGTAACTGACTCGTCTTTTATCGAGAGCTTAAACAGGCTAACTGGAGAATATATTCAGGTTAACCATGGGGTGGATACAATGAAGGGGCTTTGAGAGGCGGTCTCCCCTGGAAAATTTTTGACATTGTGGTCCTTGGAAATAAGATTTCTGTCATTCTGAGGCCAAGTTAGTATGTTTTTTGTTTTGTTTTTTGTTTTGTTTTGTTTTTTTTTAATTTAGGGAGTTCAAATGAACCAGCCGAACCCCCTTGATCCTTCCCAGCTAATCCGAGTGATATTCAGTCTAACCCTAGAGCTATTCAGGCTAATCAGGCCGCAGAATCTCACTTCTTGTAGCCCTAATAAGGTTGTGTGTTTACTGCTAGTATACAGTAGCACTTCAGTGGGCATTTTACCCTCAGTCTGCATTATAACATCTGGACTGCAGTCCAAAGTCTGCATCTCACACTGACCACATTGGAAAATATGCTTTTTTGCAAAATGCACCATTGTGAGAAAACACATCAAAACTGCACCATCCCTCCTCTATAAATAGAAAGTTAAATCTTGTTCCAAGCAAATACTGTATGTAATCTGTCCAGATACTTTCAAGGAGGTTCACTAGCCTACAGTGCAGCAAAATTCTACCTTTTTCATATATTTGTCTTCCAGATAAAATCCATTCCGTTGCAGACCATGCCACCTAATATTTTTTTTACTCCTCCCGACTTCCAACCACCCTAAGGGGTCACCGCCTTATTGTGGAGGAATGGTTTTTGTACCCACGACACTATCAGCTATGTCAGCTGGAGTCTTTTACTTCCGTTAGGTTGAAGGTTAGGAACCTGACAAATTGTGATTACCTGGCCTTCCAGATTGGGTGTTTGGCTGAGGCTTGATAACCCACTCCTGTAATAAAAAAGGCTATAGCAGATACAGAAGACATTCAAATCTCTATCAACAAATGTCTTTCTCCAAACACCCCACTGAGACTGCCAGTTCACTTTCATACTTTCCTTTTTAAAATTTAAGTTTGGAATTCCAACAGGTCAAATCCCAACCAGGTTGTGTACCAAACTATAGGTCATGTGAGACTAGTCAGCCAATACCTTGTTTTGACAGGTACCAATTTGCATTAACATGGATGTCAAATACCAAAGATGTACACTGTAAACCAAGGCTACATGGCTTGGCAGTATAATTTTTCTGTCTTCAAACATTTTCTTTTATTTATCACTGGGAAATCCTGAAATACTTGTTCTACTGTACCCTAATTAGGTAAATATTATTTAATCTGTCTGATTTGAAATTGTTTATGTTATGGGACATATCATTTAGTATCCTCTCCAAAGAGGATGGCACTCATTTCATCCATGAAAAAAAACGTCTTCAAGTTGATGTAAATGGTCACGTCACAATGTCTCCAGCAAGAGAACCAAGTCGTTAAAAGAAAGGAGAAGAGTTTTGAGGTCTAAGTGTGTAGAAAGAGAGGGAAAAATGTAAAATTAAATTAAGCTTTATTTTGGCTTCACCCTTTGAATACTTATTACATTGCAAGAATAAATGTCATTAACTTAGTATCTTCCTTGTTTATACACTATTCAATACTGTGTCGAGCACTGAACACTATAAAACTTCTTTCCACCATCTGAAGGAGACCCCCAATCTTCTAGTGAATACCTCAGACATTTTGCTAGGTTTGCAATTGGGAAGTTTTTCATCAAATTGTAATTAAACCTCCAAAAGATCTCTTTTCAGGTCCAAAAACAATTCGCAAGATAAGTTAGAGACTCTTTCAGAACCATGCAATTAGTCCATTTCAATACCTAACAAAAAAAAAACCCTAGTGTGCATTTGTCATATCAGATTCTTGTACCACTGAAACGTTTAAATTTAGACAACACAAGCTAGAAGATGTATCCAAACGTAGAAAGGAATGTGTCACCTTAAATGGTATGCTGATATCCGGGCTGAACATAAGTTGGCTGGGCTTATTAAAAAGGAAAAGGAAAAAGGAAACTTGGCTTACCTTTCAATTATACTGTGTTCATTGTGTTAATTCATCTGTACACCAAAATCTGTAGCAGAAGAGTATTGTAAATAAACAAAGCAAATGCTTCAGCATGGCACGGAATGAACACTAACGAACAAAAGAAATAATAACAAGTAATAACACTCGAAGAAAGCGACAAAACCAGGCTAACATTTGAAACATACTTACTATTGCTTAATCCTCATTCTCTACGACCGGTAGAAGTTCAATCTGGGCAAAAATTCAAAATAATCCTTGCTGTTCGATGCTCCCGTTTACAAAATGTTCAGACATTTTCGAAACTGGCTCCCACAAATTGTCAGCGGAAAGCGCTTGAGCATGCTCCAAGACAACGGATTTTTCAACCAATCAGCGGTTTTTTCGCCGTGCCCATATACACATGGATGTCTTATGGAGAAGCTACTACAGCATTCATAACTCTAACCAATCGCAGTCTAGCTTTCATTTATTTATCTATTCTTTATCACTCAATATTGTAACTAGACGATCATTTTGGTTCAATAACAAGAAAAACGGAGATCATTCCGGGATCGGGATCATTTCAGGGTTGGGGACAGAATCATTCCGGGGGCTGTACATCAAGCCCCACTGAGATGTGCAAAATCCAAATACAGGGCAACTTGCAACCCATTCCCCATTCCCCATTCCCCATTCCCCATTCCCCATTCCCCATTCCCCATTCCCCATTCCCCATTCCCCATTCCCCATTCCTCGTTTTAGTAACATCCCGCAGCGAAGCATGTTCGCAAAATTTTGAACATTTTTTTTCCTTTTTAAATATTTTTTTTCTGCCTCATCTTGAATGAAAATTTATTGTTATTGAACTTCCTGTCGCGTTTCTTTCATTTGGTTACCTTTCTTTGGCAAATTTAGGTATTTAAAGTTAACAGTATTTTTGCATCGCGGATTTCTGCATATTTAATTTACAGCTACCTCCGCGGCCGTGTTTGTTTACTTTATTCACGTCATTCAAGTACAAGTTTTTAGTTTTATTTAGCTGCTAAAAAACACCTGAAAAAAGAACTAAGCGGGCACTAATTTAGCACAGTTAAAATACGATTTATCCCAAAATAATTGGCTATTTTTGTCTTCTTTTTTTATTTATAACTTTTATCTTTCTTTCACTACGCTGTATTATTTAATTGTCGCAGACGAATAAATTTTCGGAAATATTGTTGTTTAAATATGTCTTTTCGCTTTTATTTTCCAGTATTTTCTCTAATATTAACTATCCGCTATAGTAAATAAATTGAAATTTTGTTGTTTTCGGTGTCGTTTCGTCCTCCAAAGGCAGTAACTATTTATGTCTTGAAATCTGATCTTATACATGGCTGTGGTTACTGGGCATTGCCTGATTTCATACCGTGAGGGACTAGGTACGAGTCTGTAAATTATGGGATTAGCAGCTATCGATCCCCATAGTCAGAGAGAGCACACCGAGATTCACAAAATAGCCAAGTTTGGTGTTAATCAAGCTATTTTTGACTGAGATACAGGCATTTAAAAACGAAAGAAAAATTACAAAGAAATGTATGGAAATGCGGACAAGTCCCTCACGGTAGGAAATCAGGCAATATGGTTTATTAAGGCTGGTTCTCACTAGCGCATAAGCATAACACAAGCATAACATAATCATAGCAAGTGAGAACACCCACAACATGAGCGTAAGCATAAGGAGAAATATAAGAAGAACGAACCCACTTATTTGTCTTACGCTGTTCTCACTTGCGCATAAGCATAAGCATAAGCGTAAGCGTAAGAAAAACGAACATGCCGCTTGTTTTCTTGTGCTTACGCATATGCTTATGCGCAAGTGAGAACTGCATAAGACAAAAAAGTGGGCTCGTTCTTCTGTTTATGCTTATGCTTATTTCACTGGTGTCCTCACTTGCTTATGTTTATGTTATGCTTATGCTTGTGCTTATGTTCATGCGCTAGTGAGAACCGGCCTTTACTCTCCTTACCCTGGCTCTGAAATATATCAATAAAATTCCAGGGAATAAGGGGCAGGCTGTGAGTCATTAGGTCACACCCAGAATATAAATTTGAACCCGAGCAAGCAGAACAAGTCGATTTCATTTTATAGAAGTAAAAGTCTACTTGTGGCAAGTCTAAGTGGAGGCGTTCATGCAGCATGTAAGCATTAACTTTAAATGACACCATGGAGCTGCAAATACTCAGGCCCTGTCCACACTATGCCGGAGAAATTTAAAAAGGATGTTAATCACTCCGAAGACACATCAAATGTTTTCTGTACACTCTTTGTTGGAGAAATTTGAAAATGCAACATTGGATTTGTGTTTGAGGAAATCGTGACGTCATCGTTTTGGAAAAACTCCATTTTGAAAATGTTTTCCATCAACATTAAAACGCAAAGCCGGCGTTTTCAAATTCCTCGGGTTTGAACAGTGTGTTCGTTTGAAGAACGTCCGTTTTCATGGCAAATTGTTGTGGACGGAAGACCTAAACCTAGAAATAAGGCTGCGTTTTCAAATATCTCAAGCGTAGTGTGGACGCGGCCTCAGTATAGTTGTTTATCAAGTGTTACAAGTCAGACCTGAGGAGCAGGTGCTCAAATTTTGCACTGGTCGGTGATCAGATAAGATCAAATCTCTGGTGATATCAAGTATTGTTCTTGCGGACAGACTGGTTGGTGGTTTACACTGGAATGCTAGCAGCCTCAAACCAAGAGTCTTTGTTCCCCTTGACTAGCATTCGGGAAGCAATGCGACCCTGGAGAGATACCATTTGAAGTCCGAAAATATCAGACTTCCAGGACGTTTAAATTGTGCCTAGCTCATAAACACGTGACTCAATCAATTGCAAATCGCTCGTGTTTTTCTCTAGCATGTGAGGGCACCTGTTTGATGCTCTCACTGGCTAGTTTTTGTTTTGTTTTGTTTTGTTTTTTTTTTTTTCAGCCATTTTCATTGTTTTTAAAGCCAGTGAAACTTAAGGCTGCAATAGAACTAGGTACTCTTTCCTGTGGATACTATAGGCAACTTGTTCATTCTATATTCGCTATTGGTATACCTACATTGGTTACGTGAGCTGGAAGTCCTCTCCTCTCAGTTTGCTTAATTTTCTATAACTTCCCTTGACAAAGGAAAATAACCTTCGTTTCTTCGTCACCTTGTTGCAACTTGGAATGAAAATATCGCCTAGACTTTGCATTTCACTGAATGTTTACATCGGAAACTTCCATCAAAAATGTCTTGAACATGGCCTTGTACAATCCTTATAAGGACAAGATGACAATGCCAGTTTGCAACAAAACTTAAAATTAGTTTCTGTTTATCTCATTTGATAAAGAGAGAATGATTAATGCATTAAGACAGTATTGCCTTGATTTTTTCCTATATTTCCAATGTTCACTTTTCAACCACATTTGCTGCCAACTATTTCTTGGTGAACCAGAAACAAAAATGAAAAATGTTTAAAACATGACATCGTCCACCCTCGTCAAATGTGTAAGCATGATCGATTCAATTGTAATGCCTTCTTATCCAGGTATTACTTTTATCTTAGGTGCGTTATGAGTGAACACTGAACCACTGCTCGTACTCTAAAGATGAAAATCAGCCACAATATTCCCTAAACCAGATAACATTAAACATAATCCAAAAAATATTGTAATTCGTTTGTTCACCTCACGAGTTTGCTCACAGAGCTCTTTGATTGTCTTGGATAAGTCGTTTGTAAGGCGCCTGTACCTATTGACATCTGGTAAGAGGCGTTTGTTGTAAGTTAGTGTACCAGCTTTTCAGAGTCAGTCGTTGAATAGCTCGTACTGTAAGTTCTCGCTGAAACGCCTTTCATAATTTGAAGTGGTTTTTTGACGGCAAAGGTAGCAACAGAGTAAGAACGTGTTGTTCCGTGACTCGACCATTTATCTCCAGCGGTGAAGAAAAAAGCACATCACCCTTAAGGTTTCGAGAAAAGAAGGGGATCGTGTTGTATAACTTTTCGAGGAAAACAAAAGTACCAAGTTACAAACGTTCGGGTAAAACATAAGATTATTACGTTTACTAGTCGACGTATAACTGAATTTTACTTTGTTTATAACAGGAATAACAAGATCCACTTTAGCTTGTTCTGATGTCAACACAACAATGATCGTAGATTTTTTCCGGTTTTGTTTCTCCACGAAACCATTTCAAGAGATCGACATCAAATCCAAGAAGACTTAAGGAAAGATAACCTTGAACTTGAAACAACCAGACACATGAAAAAGTGTATAAATTTTATACGGAAGCCACAAAATCTGCAGAGTTTCGGACGTTTCCTAGTCACGTTACCCTTCTCAACACCTGAGTATTTTTTGCTACCTTATGAGAGACTGTATTTCGCGAAGCGTGCAACCTCTATGTCACCTCAAACTCTAAATGAATTAATTTGCGGTTTAACTCACCGTCGGGAGTCTTGGGAATATCTCAAACCTTAACTTTAAGAAAATCTCCGTTGAAAATTCCCGTTTATAACAATTGCAATTAATGCGAAATATTAAAATGTTCCTGGACAAATTAAGAAAAAAATAAGTTTAAACGTTTTTCTGAACGCGCTCTTAGATTGGCTTCTTGTTTGCTAGCCTGTTCTGACCGTGAAAAACAAAAGTGTCAAGTTACCATTTGAAACTAACAAATAAAGATATCATGTTACACGTATCTGCAACAAAACAAGACATTTGATTGGTTGTTTGTAGTAGATCCAATTTGGTTGGTGTGAAATACATAGATACATCTCACTCACTCACTCACCCACCCAATCAACCACGTACCCCAACAAAATAACTCAAAAAAAAAAAAGAAAACCAGAAATTGGAGCGATCATGGCTACTCGGTTCCAAGCCCCACTGCCAGCACCCTAGCTGCGATAACTGCTTAAGAGAGACCCAACAAGAAGCCATGTCTCAGAAAGAAATAGTGTTGCGTTTCCGGAAAGATATCCAGTCTCAGAAAGACTCGTGTTTTGATATCTTATGCGTGAGAAGTCCCG
>JAHPZR010005481.1:0-5000 GCA_019787425.1 Platygyra sinensis
AGAAGTATCAGAACGTCATAAATGACTAAACCGCCAAGGGGCATGCCCAAAAGATGACAGAAGAGGAAGCGGAAGCGACGACTCCAAAAACATGGTACCTGCCACACCATGCCGTCCTAAATCCCAACAAGCCTGGAAAGGTCCGTGTAGTGTTTGATGCTGCATCTAAGTTTGACGGTGTCTCCTTGAATGATAAGCTTCTAACTGGCCCTGACCTGCTAAACGATTTAGTAGGAATCCTAATGAGATTTCGCACTGGAAAGATCGGCATCATGGCAGACATCGAACAAATGTTTCATCAAGTGAGAGTTTGTGAAGCAGACAGAGACTCCTTGCGCTTCTTGTGGAGAGACTTGGATGAAACAAAGACACCAAGCGAGTATCAGATGGCCGTTCATGTGTTCGGCGCCGTCGACTCACCATGTTGTGCCAGCTATGCATTACAGAGAACCGCTCGTGAACAGCAAGAAACGTTCAGCGAAGATGTGATCCGTGCCATTCAGCGAAATTTCTACATGGATGACCTTTTGGCATCAAAGCAAAGTTCCGATGAAGCCACCGTTCTTGCCAAAGATTTGATAGAAGTTCTAAAAACTGGCGGGTTTCGTCTAACAAAGTGGATGTCAAACAGCCGCGAAGTGCTTACAGCAATTCCTTCATCTGAAGTGGTCTGCGACACCGTTCACCTCGACTGTAATGAGTTGCCACAAGAAAGAGCCTTGGGAGTGAGGTGGTGTGCGGAACAAGATATGTTGAGCCTTGAACCAGTCAAAGGTGAATTCCCGAACACAAAACGAGGAATTTTGAGTGCCATGAGCAGCGTGTTTGATCCCCTTGGTATCGCTGTCCCTTACGTGATAAAGGGAAAATTAATCATTCAGGAACTTTGGAGACGCCGGGTCGATTGGGATGACGAGTTACCTGACGATATCCTTCAGAAGTGGCAAAGTTGGAAGGAGAGTTTAAAATCTTTACAAACAATCATGATTCCCAGGTGGTACGGCTTCCACCGTGGCCAATACCGAAACGTCCAGCTACACGTTTTCTGTGACGCCTCAGAAATTGCTTACGGGGCAGTTGCGTATTTCCGTGCAGTGATTGATGGACATGTGGACGTGAGCTTTGTTATCAGTAAGACAAGGCTAGCACCAATCAAGACCTTGACCATACCACGCCTGGAACTGCAGGGTGCCGTTGTGGCCAGCAGGCTTAAGTCTAAGATATCAGAAGAAACTGACTTTGAGATCGATGAAACACATTTTTGGACTGACTCTAAGATAGTGCTGCACTACCTTAGCAACACCCAGAGAAGATTCAGCACGTACGTGTCTCACAGGGTTGCTGAAATCGTCTCAAACTCGAACCTTAGTGAGTGGCATCACATCCCCGGCACCATAAATGTGGCAGACGACTGCACGAGAGGAAAGGAGATTTATGAGTTAACCCCACAAAGTCGATGGATCAGTGGTCCAGACTTTCTGTTGCGGCCTGAAGCAGAATGGCCTAGAGTCAAAGAAGTACCGGTCATTGATGAACAGGAACTAGAAGTCAAAAGCTCAGTCCTTGCAATGTCGACGTCTCCATCTGTATGTATGGTGCAATGGGAAAGGTACTCTTCTTGGAAGAAGCTATGTCGACTCTACGCATGGTGGATGAGGTTCAGATTTAACCTGAGATGTAAAGCAAAGAAGATATCACCTCCTCCACAGCGCCGAATCAAGTACTTGAGTGCCGTTGATCTCCAAGAAGCCAAGTTGGCCTTGAATAAACAAGCCCAAATTGAATCGTTTCAGGACGATTACCAGGATCTGCAAGCAAACCGAAGTCTCGCGCCCAACAGCTCACTGCTTCCACTGCAACCAGTTCTCATTGATGGAGTCATCAGAGTTGGAGGTCGGCTGGAAAGAGCCCCGATACCATTTGAAGCAAAGCACCAGGTGCTTCTTTCTCCCAAACACCCTTTGTCAAGATTACTGGTTCAAGACATCCATGAAAGACACTTCCATGTAGGAAGGAACACACGCTGGCTCTCGTACGCCAACAGTTCTGGATCCTGCGAGGGAAGTCGTTTGTTAGAAAGGTCACCAATGAATGCCTTCACTGCAAGAGGAGAAGGGCTAAACCAACCGTCCCTTTAATGGCCACTTTACCCAAAGAAAGACTTGCTCTTTGCGAGCCGCCGTTTACTCACACTGGGCTAGATTATTTTGGTCCAATTAATGTTAAAAGGGGAAGAGTGACTGAGAAGAGGTGGGGATGTATCTTCACATGCCTCACAACCCGTGCGGTTCACCTAGAATTAGCGGGCGACCTTACAACTGATTCGTTTATTATGGCCCTGACAAGGTTTCGTGGGAGGAGAGGAAACCAAGTCAATCCGTTCAGACAATGGAAGCAACTTCGTAGGGGCAGAAAGAGAGCTAGCAGAAGCCTTGAGGTTGTTGAACCAAGAACAAATCGTCAGTGAATTGGCCCAAGAAGGGATCAACTGGTACTTTAACCCGCCTTCAGCTCCACACATGGGAGGAATATTTGAGTTTATGGTGAAAAGAGCTATGAAGACCGTCATTAACGACCAAGTTTTGCCCGAGCAAACCCTCCATACAGTCCTTGTTGAAACAGAGGCTATCATTAATAGTCGACCCCTTACTTCGGTAAGCGATGACCTTGATGATTACGAAGCGCTGACGCCGAACCATTTCCTCATCGGGCGAGCATCACCAAACAGTCCAGCCGGCCAATTTGAAGAGCGTGAAGTGAACAGCCGGAAAAGGTGGAGAATGGCACAAGCACTAACTGACATGATATGGCAGCGATGGCGTAAAGAATACCTACCCTCGCTGGCGACCCGCTCAAAGTGGAACAAAGAAGAGAGGAACTTGAAAGAAGGAGACCTTATCCTGATAAAGAATGATGATGCGCCGCGTTCACATTGGCCTTTAGGACGAATTCTGAAAACCTTTCCAGGGAGAGATGGCAGAGTTCGAATGGCTGAAGTGAAAACCCCTAATGGAATATTGTTGCGACCTGCAGCAAAGTTTTGCCTATTGGAAGAATCTGTTTAAAAGGAACAATGTTGAACTATGAATCAACTGAGAACTCGTTAACGTTTCTTGTTCTTTCCTAGGAAACTCTTTGTTGTTGTATCTTAAGTTTCGCCTAAGTTGTCGTTTCTTCCTTCCGACTCACTGGGCGGGAGGATGGAGCGGCCGCTGGCCCTCCAGACCGTAGTAACTTGTGTTTTTTGACCATAAGGCTTTGCGCGAAAAAGGGACCACGAGGTCAACAACATGGCGATTGTAGAATGTTGCTATTATCGAAGGCAATTAGAGTTTTCACAGTTTTGTTCGTACATGGCCTGACCACCAGCTTTTCGTAGACCTTCCCTCCCTCCCGTTTTTCCTCGGGGGGAGGGTACGGCTACACGTAGGCTAGCAGACCAGTTGACTATTTTCAAAGCGCGACCGAGGATTTGAACTCGAGACTACAGAGAATCAAATTTCACCGGTTTAATGTGAACGGGACTGAACGGGACCTTAAATTCATAATGACATGTGCAGTATTTCTTTATAAATATTCACCTTCTAAGTTTTAATACACGCTCGACTTTCACAGTAATAATGCCCCTCAGGGTACTGTCGTAAACAATCCTTTCTGCTGTTTGTCTGGCAGCACAAATACGGGAATCGCTTTCTGGTAAGTAGGGCTCTTATTTTATCTACAGCGTCGTGAACTAATGTATTTGCCGTTTTAATGAAGTCTTGTCGCGAAGTAGGCTGTGTAATAATTACTCACCACTGTAAGGAAACGAATTTCCTTTGACGACACTCATTATCACGAGTTAAGCTGAGCTCTGCGGAGGCTCGCTTGTTCCTGAATGCTATAACGGGCATACTTTGGTGTGCTGTAGAGCCGCGCAACCAAAGTCAGTGTACGTAAGCGTGCACCATAATGTTGAGAAAAACATCAGAGGTCATCAGAGGGTTTAAGAAAACCAGCACGGCAAATGCAACGTGGCAAAACAAAAGGTTTAACGAGCAGTTCAATGACTGTGAACGCGCGTTATAATTCTTGGTACATTTCAGTGCCGTCTTCTGCTAAACACCAACGTGAAATGACCAAATTCAAATTTAGTTTGCGTTGTCTGGAGAACGTGAACCACGACGGCAAAGTTATAAATTTCTTACAAATGGCTGCCGATTATAAATTCTACTTTTGATCTTCTTCACTTCATGGTCCATCGATTATTCATCGTCGTTTTGAATTTGCTCTTTGACTGGTATAGCTTTCCGGTATCCGCTACAATTTATAACAATTATGGAAAACCGTGGTTTTAACGCCGGACTAGATCAGAAGCAACTTTTAAAATATTTGCATCGGCTGAAAGAAGCCGACTAGAAGATCAATATCATCTTTTTCACTTGATCTAAATATCTACAGGTTAAGCTTGGAACCTTTCGTTATCCAAGCGTGGCCGAACTTGTAAAGTTTCACGTAAACAACACCCAGGGTTTACGAGAATTTACACTGAAGAAGAAGCCTTCGATCAATGTGGGAAGCGTGCCAGTGAAAGGGCCACATAGTGTTGTTTTGCGCCTCGAGCGTTCTACTAGACACATTCAGATGAAGACACATTCAGATGAAGTCGTCAGAAGAAGGAGTGTACACTCTTTCTTTTTTGTAAGAATGTCGAGGCTGAAATCTGGAAACTTTAAGAATAATTTAAGATTGAACCGGAGGCTGAGGTTTTGAAAAGAATACGATTTTGTGTTAAAAATTTGTAAATGCAATACAATGATATTGTTTTTAACTAAACTGTATGAAATTTTCCCTTTCTCTAAAAGGCAAAACTAGCCAAAAAGAAACAAAACAGATCCAGCCGTGTAAGCATAACATTTCTGCAAGAAGTAGCGTACGTTATCTCATTCGTTAATACCCACAGGCTGGCTTAAAACTACCCTAACATCATCCAATACATTGCTAAACAGAAATGTTGTGCG
>JAHPZR010005481.1:10000-12500 GCA_019787425.1 Platygyra sinensis
GGCTTATTTTTTTTTCTCACCTTTAAATTGTGCATGAGTGTTTTTGGTGGGCAATAGGTTCTGGTTTAAAGCACTTGTTCGTTTTTTCCCCATGGCTCCTCTTTCGTTAGGAAAGTTGGGTGAAGTAAAAATTAACATAATGGCTATTTTCGGAAAATATAACTTTTAAACCAAGATTTTTAAAAATATTTTTGTTTTTCATCTCAATGAAAAATTAACACTAAAATGAACCAGCCAGCTAACTGTTAAGAAATGTCTAATCGCAGTTTTTTATAGTTGCTTTATAGTTTGTTCAATTCTTCGTGTAACCAAATAATTTTTGTTTTTCGCGAGCAGCCTGGCAGCTAATATTGGAGGCTTGCGTCAAAAACCTGACTCTTTTTATGACCAGCGGTATTACACTGAAGTGATCTTCGAATTCAAGGCATTGGATGGAGTAAAGCGTTACGTCAGATTCCGGTTGATGCCAGCTGACGGATCACCGGAGACAGGTTTATTGTCTGAAGAAGTCCAGTGGCAACCTTGGTAAGTAAAAAGCGCGGCTGCATTTGTACGCTACAGTTCAGGATTATGTATGTCTCTGGGAATCTGTTTAGGATAACAACAGCAATTAGTATGTACAACACAAGTGAAGAGCGATTTAACGCAGTAATAACAGTTGATTATCACGATCCCCTCCGAGCGAGATTGGAGTGCTAGTGTTCATTTTAGTTAAAACGTTTATCAGTAGGGCGTAACAATTTGAAGCAGTAATTTGGAGAGCCCTTCCTGCTGTGTGTTGGGGAAACGTTGGTGAAACTAATGGTCAAGAAAGAATACGCATATTATGACTTGTGCTGATAGACTATAAACGTTGTTATGGAAGTCAAAACGGACTTAATTATTAGCGTGTTAAAGTCATTAGTGCGCATAAAGCTTGCAAGTAAAGAACCCGACGAATTCGTCGTATTTTCATGGTGTTTATCTAAGGTTGTGCTAAAAATAAGCTGATAAGACATCCGCCTTGTTTTTCTAAAAAAACTAGGGTCAATGAAAGATCACCTACTGAAACCTTGCCGAAAGACTACCTCAAGAAAGAATACAGAGAGCGAATAACTCGAGGACCACTGGAGTATAAACTACAACTACAACTCCATGAAGCTAAGGAAGATGATCCGCCGACGATACTTCATACCGGGAGGGAATGGGACGAGAGCACGCATCCGTGGTTAGATGTAGCTGACATCAAAATGACGTCATTGTTATCACCAACGGCAACGGAGCGTTTGAAGTTTATCCACACTAACCTGCCATCTACGATTGGTATATTACCGGCCCAGTCAAGGGACGACCCTAATTGTGTTGTTCACATTCGCAACGCGGTCTACGTTTGGTCACAGAAGCTTCGCGCCAACAGGTCAAACAAACTCGTCCCAGAGCACTTGGCGTCCTATCTCATCCGAGTGGAAACTGGAAGCCAGTCCGGGCCGGGAACGGATGCTTCTATTTCCATTTCACTGATAGGTAAAATGATTCTTACTTTCTTGACAAGATATGCTTGTGTAAAGAAGTGTTCCTCGAATCGTTCAAGACCAGATAGACCTCAGTGCTAAAAGTCCATTGCAATAATGAGAAGGTCGACTTGTGGCAAGTCTAAAGGCCAGATTGA
This sequence comes from Platygyra sinensis, assembly GCA_019787425.1. Classification (NCBI taxonomy): domain Eukaryota; kingdom Metazoa; phylum Cnidaria; class Anthozoa; order Scleractinia; family Merulinidae; genus Platygyra; species Platygyra sinensis. The sequence goes on from JAHPZR010005481.1 coordinate 11,649, forward strand.
GTTACTCTGAAGCAACTCGAATAGTCAGATGGCGCTACTCTGAAGCGACTATAAATAACAATGACCCTGTAAACAAAAAATATTTGACCAAAATAATTACTTACTTCCTGTCGCACAGGATTTACAGCTTTGAAATTCTTTAAAAAAAATTGGACTAAACGCCCTTTTGGAGATCTCTTATTGGTAGGAAAGCGTGCTGAGTTTGCTTTAAGTTAACCATCTCGTACACTTGCGGTGAAAAAAAAAAATTTTAATCCTGCGTGTTTCCTTGAATAAATTTAATTAGTAATATTAACTGGAACGAGAGCTGAACAGTTCCGGGATTAATCGCGAAGCACGAGGCCGGTTTGAATTACGAGCTCGATTACTCCCTGAATTATACGACACCAGGTCTGACTGCTACTTAATTAGTCTTTGGAGAACTTCTTTTGAGCAAAAAAAGTCAGTAGTGCCTTCCATAAGTTTTGAAAACTGTAGGAAACATTAGGAAGAAAACTGTTAAAGCGCGGTTAATTGGCATGCTAATCAAATGGGTTGTGATTGGATACCTGTAAATTTGATGCACACGTGATCGCGCCCCGATTACATGACAAACATGCGCGCGGAGCACCAAACACAATCGGAAATTTTGTTAAAGATACGATTCTAAGGGCGCGTTCGTTTGGGATATTCCGGAATAGGAATATATTCCCGAATATATTCCGGCTATTTTGTTCCTGGGAGCAGAATAACCCGGAATGGAAATCCAGGTATTCCGGAATGAGAATAGGTCCCAAACAAACGCTTACTCGCATTATTCCAATTATTCTTATTCCGGCTTGATCCCAAACGAACGCGCCCTAACATACGCCT
>JAHPZR010005482.1:0-15000 GCA_019787425.1 Platygyra sinensis
GACAGTTCGCTTACTTACTTTGTCCGGCGCGTCCTCATGAACACAGTGTCCGCATCGAGGTAACACTTCCATCTGAAATTTACCTTCAGTGAACAAGTTGTAATACGTGTTAATAACTGAAATATAAAATATTTAACAGGAGAATTTGGAATAATTGCCTTGAGCTCAGAGCTATTTTCTAGGCCGGAAACACTTGCCTTGCATTTGGCCAATCACCAGGTCTTTATCCAAACGATCAACTCCTGTGAATAGAGAATTGTTTTAAGAATTATTACTGGTTTCTTTGGAGTAAAGACGCCTAGCGGAAAAGAGAAATGATAAGGGGATGGAAGGCTGAGCAGCAAACGAGGTCACTTGAGATAATTATTCAACTTTCACTGTACACGCGATGCGATACTTTAAGATGGAATTGATTAAGGCCAAAAACACAACAATAAAAGCGGTATATCACGAAACAACGCAGTAGCGCCAATAGAACTCGAAGCTGGAACATACAACTACAATAGCAACAGTGATACCGGGAACATTTGCTTAATTAGTATGAGCACATAACACGAATGTCTTCAGCCAAATTGTTAATAAGCTCAGTGAAGCATCTAAACAAACAAAGTTGAAGGTCAACAAACAATTACCTGCAATAATAAGAAGTTTTGCCGCGGGACAAGACAGGAACAGGCTGGACAAATCTTTAAACCACCCTAGAAGATAAGAAAAATTTCTTGTAGTTATTGTTTCCATGAAATAATTCACTGAACAGAATATAAAATGAAGTTTACCTTCCCAAAATTGATCTGTCTTAGATAAGTCAATCCTCCATGTAAATTTTTCCTCGACTCCCTAAAAGACAAAATCAATGCAGTCATTCTAAAGAACAGTAACAAAAACATTAATTAAAGATAAAAACAGTTATAATCCATCAAATCTTTTCGCGCGCGCGCGATTGGTCTAAACACGTCACGTGACCGAATATCCCCCAGCTAAAACTGGGGGATATCCGAGATTATTAAAAACTGGATCATTGGATAATACAATTCGAGAGTTTTCATTGGCTTAGCCATCATGGTATATGAGCCATTATACCATGATCTACAAAAATGGCAAGCGTATGCGTGATTTTTTGGGCCTTTTTGTTTTTTATTGTAGTCTAGTTTTCTATATTTTGGGGACAGTTTTAATAAAACAATTATTCCACTCGCGCTTGTTGGATATGAGATGATTATAGCCAACTGGGCGCTACGCGCCTCGTTGAGGGGGACATGGGGGGGTTCTGAACACCGCAACACCGCAAAAAAAATTAACGAACACCGCATCACCGCAAGAAAGGTCAACGAAACACCGTCACCGCAAGTCCGCAACACGTATTTTTAGCGCCATGATCATCGGCGTTCATCTACACTTAAAATAATACTTTTATACCTCAACAATTTTCCAAAAAATAAACACATCACAACGCTTTCATTGCCCACACATCGATACTGCTGATGCCTGTATTAAATCATTTAGGTTTTTTGTTCTTGAGAAGAAACCTTGCGCGAAAAAAGCGGATGAAGGAAAAGAGACGAGGCCTTCACCCCAGATTCCTCTCTTCTTTTTATTAGCTCACTTTCTCCGGCCTGCCGACGCGACTTCTCAATATATTTTGTGGCCGGTAGTTTTCGCCACCTTTTCTTTTGTTCATACAAAAAAGTTCCACAATCAATAATACGATACATTAGGCCTTGGCGTTTGAAAAAATTCCCAGGATTGTTTCTGTCCTCGCTCCTCCAAGTGTCTACCGCACCATGAGCTCACGGATTAACGAAGTCTACATGCTAAATTTAGGCCAAATTTAGGTTTGGAAAAGGTCAAACAAGAAACCCCAGCACCGCGAGTAATTTCATTGCACCGAACACCGCAGCGTAAAAAACACAAACATCGCACACCGTAGGGTTTGAGATCACCGCAACACCGCAAGTTGAGATTTTATTCACCGCATCACCGCATTAAAAAAACACCAACACCGCAAATCCCCATGTCCCCCTCCTCGTTGGCTATCTATCATCTCATATGCAACGCGCGCTCATGGAATAATTGTTAAATATACCCCAATTTTCAAAACTGTGCGCGTTGCGTAAAAGATTTGAAGAATAATAAACACGGTAGTCTCCATTTGGGGCGAAAATATGCTCGGATATTTGTCCTTGGACATTATTTGTTCCTCGAAGCTCACAGTTTTACGCTCTCCGAAAACTGTTCCCTTCTCGGAACAGATAATGTCCGCGGCAAATATCCTAGCATATTTTCGCGCTAAATGGAGACTATTGTTTATCTATCATAAATCCTAAACTAATATCTGAGAGCAGTAGCCCTAAAACTCTCCAAGCGGTCTTTGTACAATCACATCTAACAAAATAAGCCTGAATTCTATTACTTGTACTTTGTTTATACCAAAGTTCATCAAGGCATCAAATAAGATCATCCTGGATGTGTTGAGAAAACTTGACCCAGGTCTCTGTTTAGAAAATCGTGTCCTTGGAGTTTAGAGGATTTTGAATCAAAAGTATCATTGCGTATACCTGTTGCTGTGTATCGGTCGGATCATGTAATACTGCTGTACTTGTGTTTGCTTTTGAAGTCGTATCTTCTGGTTGTTCACTTATTGTCTCACAGGAATGCAATGGAGCAGAAGAAGTAGAACAGTTTCTGTCTGTTTTACTGTCATCCTTATTGCTACATCTGAAGGTAAAAAAAATTCTATAAAGTTGTAGCGGTGGGTTGTTCTCCAGTCAGAGACCAAAGCCAGTTGAGAGATATCCAATCAACTAAGCTCATCAACAAATACAATTTGTCGCCAGGAGACAAGGGGAAGCTGCAATTTCTGTGCTTAAATGGTTAATACTGGCGAACTTTTACTAAAGGAAAACCTAACAAGAATAGATGTTAAGAGATAAACTTCAATCAACACTGGTATCCCATTGGGGTAGGGTGGGGATAGCAGGTATTGACAATACTCCAACCTGGTGGCTTAGCACTGTGGGAAACAGTTAATTTTGAGCCCTGCAGTTTAAAGACCTGCTTGTATATAAGCCACAAGCAAAAAAAATGAACATGCTGGGAGTTACCTGACTAACTGTCCAACCATGGATATCCTTGCTGACTCTACATTATGTACTTGACCACTTCGGACACTGAAATCAAACAAATTAAAGCAGATTTCAAGTAGTAAATAACTGATCAAGAGTTTCAAAACCTTGATAGTCTAGGCAACTATACTGTCTGTGAAAGCTAAGTCACCATACATGTACAGCACAAATGGCATCAAATGCATGTAGACTGCCTAGTCCAATACAGTGGAACCTCAATTTAATGAACCTCTATTTAACGAAGTCCTCGATATAACGAACGATATTCTGTGTCCTGGCCAAAATTACAGTAAAATGTATGCAATAGAACCTCGACATAACGAGCCTCGATATAATGAAATCCTCGATAAAACGAACATAATCTGGAAGCCCAAACATAAAATCTACCTCGATATAACGAATTACAATGTCAACACGTGACAGAAGATAAACGCTGAGCAGATCAACAGTCAACAAATCCTTTAATCCTTATGGTAAAGAGACAGCAACCTTTCAGTCAACGGCTTATTATATCATGTCATAACATGGCACTATAATAGTATTTCCACAGGAGTCACCTGTGTTACAAATCAATCATTAACTATGACCTTGATATAACAAACATTTTGGTCGTTTCCCCTCAAATTCATCATATCGAGGTTTTCGAAATAACAAACCCTCCATATAACGAACAAATTTGGCTAGTCCCCAGCGACTTTGTTTAATCAAGGTTTCACTGTATTTTGTTTGTTCACTAGCCATTGCTAGAGCACAGGGCTATTGCATTCTTCTGTATCAAGGTGTCGCTACTTACCACCATTCAATACCTTGCTCCAATGATTGAAATGAAGATGGTCTACCCCTAAGAAATGACTGCATAGAAGACAAGGCTTCCATTGCTGTACCTGAAAAGGGTATCAATACACAGAAGAATGTTGTTTTTCCATGTGACAAGTCACTCCAGTCTTATTATTTTTATTTCATCAAAAAGGTTTGTAACAGTAACTTGTTTGTTATGTTCCTTACCTTCGACTACATCAATAACTGCCAGTCCAGCCAGAGAGGGTAACAGCTTCTGTACTGCTACATGAACGGCAATGGCTCCACCCATGCTGCAAAACATAGATTAACTCAATGAGACAAAAATCCCTTGGTGGCCAAATAAATTATCTACGATTCCATAACAACAGTTTACATAATTTTATTTCCATGTACGAAATTAGTACTTATAAACCAGTGGTGCCGTGCACATATATCTAATGAGTTTTCTGTTATGATCATGTATCATTAACAAGAAAACACTTCAAGTAACGCTTAAGATTGGTAGGAATGCAACCCTGTCATATTAGTCCCATATTGGGAACCAAACCTGTATTCATAATAATTATTTACCAGTCATTACATATCAATCTTCTTGTGGAAACAAATTATCAAATTCTCAATTACCTGTGTCCCATGATTACTATTGAAGGTGGAGAATTTCCATACATCTCTTTTACAATGTCTCCAACATCTCTAATAACAATAAAAACATTTACTGGACATCTTATGTTTTCCACTTAAGTTTACAAAATGTAAACAAGATTCTAAGTTTTAATTGTTCAAATACTAAAAGTAATTGTTCATGTAATTGCTGTGTAGTTGGTGCTAGAAAGACCAGACACTTTGATTAATTAAGGATATGTAATACATGAAAATACAATTGTATGCTCATGTGTTATGTATTTAAGTTCTGTTACTGGATGAGATATGAGTCACAGACCAGTGTAATCATCAAATGAAGAAAAGCTCCTGAATTATTGACTGTACAAATTCATACTAAACAAACTTTTCGTTATTACACTGTAACTGTAAGTCATACACGGGTCATTCCACATGAGAACAAAGAAAAAGATCATTTTAAAAATAAGCAATTCTAGGATTTTAAGTGCAGAGCCATAATGCATAAGAACTGAAGTTTCAAAAAAAAAATCATGATAAAGTGCAGATTGCATCAAGTACTAAGTACTGAGTGAGCTGCCCAGAGTAAGAGACTACTAAAAGACTCTGACCTACATGTACATGTATATAGGATGTAATCATATTTTTATAATAATTCAAAGTATTGAGCTTGTTTTCATGCAGTTCTCCATCCTGATTGAATTGGAAGTTTAAAATATTGGTTAATTTCATTATTTTCTCCACACACTTTAATGTCCATGATCTGGAACATCCATGAACGTGCTTTATTATCAAACAAAGTAGCCACACAGAACAAAAGAAATAATTTTATCAGTTCATGATTTCAGTCTTGTCATTTACCAGTATCAATGGCTTTAAGTTATGCTTTAAGAATTCACAGGAATTTGGGTTTTAAGATTTGCAATCGAGAACATGTTTGATTCAGCTGTAATGTCCATGACAGCTCCATTTATAATGTTTTGGAAAAGAGTTCATTTGACGAGTTTTCAACTTAACATGAAGTAAAGGGGAATTTAATTTCTATTTTTTAAAATGATTTTTCTCTTGCCATATTTGTACAAAATTTAATGTAATGCCCATGATGGTGGAATGACCCACTGTACTAAGACTCACTTTGATAAAGTATCCACTGATAAATCTGAGTCATTTTCTGTACTTGTGTCACCTGTAGTGTAAAAAAAAACAAATTTGTGAGGAGGAAGTACTACACATAACAGATGTAGCATATACTGAATCACCACAATCCAATTCTAGTCAACCCTGTTCATTACCATCTGAGATTCTCATATTAAATTCTTCTATTCACAAGAAGATCAGCAGTGAACAAAGAAGATAATGAAGACGAAAAATACCCCCCAATACATTTTGATTCTATCTTGTCCCTGTTCCCCTACAGTACAATCTGGAATTTATTGTACTTAATGCCGCTTCAACAGACTGTTTGCAGTGTAGTTGTTCCTTGATCTATGAAAATTTACCACTTGCAAGACACAACCTTCAAAATGGGTTCATTTCAAGTAGTATTATTGATATCTCTCTTGCTGATAATGGAAACAAGGTCTACAGCCTACATGTAGGTGGATTTTATATTTAAATAAGTAATTTGTAACTAAGGCAAAGAATTATTCTTGAAAACTACATGTACATGCATAGATAAACAATAGTCGCCACTGGGCACAAAACTATGCTCTCAAATTTGTCTGCATAAATTAATTTGTTCCAACAAGTGAACAGTTTCTGAGAACGACAAAAACTGTGGGCTTCAAGGAACAGATAATGTTCAAGGACAAATAGCATATTTTTAAATTCAAATGGGTGCCACTGTGTCAATTATCATTCAAATGTTTTTCCCAACATGCAAAGTTTTGAAAATTGGTGAAAATCACTTGGATATTCCCAGGTTTTAAGTAGCTGAGATTAAGTCAGTTTTTGCATTTTATGCATTTTACGCATTTAGACCAATCATGTGCAAGTGATACATTTGATGAATTACAAGTGTTAATACACTCACCATGCCCTCTGAGATCTATTGCTAGAACTTGACAGTGGCATATGCCTGTGATTGATTTCTGAAGTAAAAGAAAAAGTGCATCACTGACTGCAATGAAAATGACCTCTGGATATAAAGCTGTTTACTACCATGCGAGTACAAGCAGGTATAGGACATACCTAGCCATATAATAAAGTGATTTATAACTTACTGTAAAGACAGACCAAGTCAAGGCAGAATGTCCCCCACCATGAAGTAACAATAACAGTGGGTATGGTTCAGAACTCCCAGCCTGATAAACTCGAAATTTCTGTTCATGCAAGGCAGTGACAAGTCAAGAAAACTTATTATTAAACTCACAAAAAATGTACAAAATGTATCTTGAACATTTTTCACATCCCACTTCAATGCAGCCCAGCAGTGGGTCTCAGCACCTAATAGTTACAGATACTGTACCTAGCTAGGAAATGAACGTTCGACCCTGACATTTGGAGTCTAACCAGTGATGCAGCTTACAAAATTAATTATGCCATCTGAGCTATAATAACATGTTAGCCAAGGTCATTTATGAATTACGTTGTTGATCACAGTATTTCCCAGTTTCCCCGTTACATCGCTGATGAAAGGATACATCTTTACCATTTACATAAACATCTCTCGTACTGTCAAAGTAACCTTGCCATGAAAGTGGAGTGTAATCCCTTTTGCGTCGCATTCCTCCACTACCTCTATTTGCAAAAAGAAATAATAAAAAAAATTGCCTGAAGTATCTAAGACACAATTAATCTAGCCTCTTTCTATTGTTACCCGGGAGGTTTCCCTGGTTGTCTCGGAGCTGGAGGTAATCCACCATATTTGTTTTTTAGAGCTTCTTTCTGAAGTCCTGACATCTTGAATTTTTTTCACCGGTAAATCGCGGGCTCTCGCTGACATATGCGTGAACGTTTCTGCGCAGAGTGGTCACGCAAAATTTCTTTCCCGCTTTTCTATGAACATTTCCTTAATAAAAACTGAACCATCCTTTATAAATTGCGAAACGATTGTTTAAAAATGTAATTAAACACATCTTCGATGAAAACGAAATGACAATGGATTCTCTGCGCTCGAAAATATGCCCGCCACAATTCTCTAAACAAGCGTGACATGCTGTGACAACCGATATTGATACGGTCACGTCACCTTTCTCCCGGGCTTCTTCATCCTACTGAGTTGTGATGTCAAAGTGCAATAACTTCGCGTTAATCTTAACTTTATTTCTGCTAAACTTTTTTATCACCGCCTTGACAGTGACAGCAGCTACAAAGCCTCATATTTTGTTTTTACTAGTCGATGATTTGGGATGGAGCGACGTGGGGTTTCACGGATCCAAAATACGCACACCCAATATTGACAAACTGGCGAATGACGGGAGTTATCCTGGACAATTATTATGTACAACCTTATTGTACACCAACACGGGGCTCTCTGATGACAGGGCGTTATCCGATACATACTGGTGAGTGTAGAGAGATATTTGAGCTGTGCATCATTCTGACAGAGTGACTCATGAATGACGGTGAAATGCAAGAAAATACTGGGAAATAGCAACCAATAGACCATTTTACAGTTGTCTGCTCAGTAACCTGGCCTTTGAATTGCAGTGAGGCTAGAGTTGACCTTGCTTTGATACAGACCTCTCTGCTTTTGTCATGTAAAAGCCCTAGTTAGCATTATAACAACTTGATTTACACAACAAAAGCAGTGAGGTCTGTATCAAAACAAGGTCACCTCCAGCCTCGCTACCATTCAATGGCCAGGTCACCCAGCAGACAACTGTAAAATGGTCTATTTAAGAGAGTTTTCCTGAGTATCGTTCTGAAAGATCTTCCTTGGTTAGTTAATGCGTCCATTAGTGAATGTACCCTCAGAATCAGATAGGACCTCAGGTAATTTGAGCCACTGCGGATCATGGTCCAGGAAGCACTGTCTACCTCGGTTTGCATCCAATTGGGCGTTTTCACAAGACCTCACTAAAATTCAAACTGCAAAATTATTTATCCTCCTGAGATTTTACTTTCATGATGTATAAGAACAGCTGAAAACTATTAATATTCAAACAAATTTTCGCTCCGAATGGGTTTTCGGTTTTGTGATAAGCTTTCGCGTGACGTGGCATTTACATGACGGCCGAGACAGCCATCATGTTGGCTAAGATAGTGACTTATTTCGCGGAATTTGGCTATCTGAACAGTTCATGTCATATTAGGAAAAGTATCATTTTATTGTTTTCGAGTTTCTCAAGAGATAAATTCAGGATTTTGTAACAAACCTCAGTGACAGATGTTTCTGTTGGTTTCTGGGCTGCCATGTTGGTTCCCATTCAGATGGGCACCAGCATGGTGTCTCCATACAAATTTCTATAAATCTGGGAAGAAAAATTTCTCTGGATACCTTGCTTAAGAGAAATTGCTGTGACCTGAATCTTGGTGAGAGTCTTTGCATATTTACCTTCCTTCTTTTCTCAGATTCTGTACTAATTTATCTACCGAACGGTTTTGGCTTTTATGTTGATCTATTTTGAATTTCGTAGCTCTGAAAACCAGCAATTTCTAGAGTTCTAGACAGTTTAGTTTGCAGTTGTATGCCTTGGATAGGGCTTCACTTCTGTTTAAAATTGAGATGAGGAAGTGACTCCCAGCTAATGAAACAGTCCACCCCCTAAAATGATGTGTCCTCCCCAGCTTCCTCACCAAAAAGAGCATGGAGGTACCCTGCTATTTACAGGTCATAATGTTTTGTTTATTCATTAGTTCATGAATATTCATTCAAGTTTTTATTACTTATCTTAAGTGTTTTTCAAATTTGTCCAGTTACACCTAAGTGGTGGGCGGTGGAATGGGGTGGGCAGTGATGTGACTGTGGTTGGAATGTAATTTTCTGTTCCTTGAACAGGTTTTCAACACAGGGCTATTTTTTGTTTAACAGGTCTTCAACACAGAGTAATTCTTTCCTTAAGTCCCTTTGGCATGCCTCTAGACTTTTCCATTTTACCAGAGAAGCTAAAAGAAGTTGGTAAGTAAAAAGAAATCTTTTGTCCATCAGTATTGGCATCTTGAGCACCATGAGACCCAGTTTTTGTGTGGTCAGCCATCTTGTAATGTTGTGTTTGCTCAGTGCATTAAATTAGTTCAGCTTGTGGACTCTGTGGCCTATCCGCTTTTTGTTACAAGTATATCAGTAAGTATCAGCTGGTATTTGACACATAATGGTCTTCAGATATCTGATCTAATCAGCATGGATTTTTATGATTTTATTTCTTGAATCTCAAATTTAGCTGCTTAGCTTTGGTTTTGATTCAGAAGATATAATTTCAAAGAAGATATATTTTCAAGTCCCTTCTTTCTGTTTGAAAATAAATTCAGTCATGGGAAGGGTTAGGGGGAGTGATTATAATTTAAGGCCGCTTCCAAGTTGGCTTTAATTTGATTCTTTGTTAAAACGAGTGTTTGTGTGAAACCATTTAAATACATAAAAATGTGTTCTGCCTAGAGGTTTATTTTTCATCTAAATCAAACTCATTATCAAATAAAGGATTTTGCGCGAGGACTGCACAAGGTAACTTAAAAATGACCTATTAAATGGTGTTCCTTGCCAGTAATTAGTTTGTCTCTCACTGCTGTGCTGTTAAGGTTACCGTACTCATCTTGTTGGAAAGTGGCACTTAGGACACTACACATCTGCCAGTTGCCCAACACACAGGGGCTTTGACTCCTTCTTTGGATTCTACAACTACGGACATGATCACTATGACCACACCCACTCGGGCTTCTTAGACTTGTTCAGAGGAGATGAGGTGGCAAGAGGGTACAGTGGACAATACTCAACCTATCTTTATGCAAAGGTGATTTTGGTTAAAGACCTTGTGAAGGTGTTCAGGTGTAGTGGTTGCTGTTTTGTTTCCGTGTTCTTTTGTTTTTCCTATATAAGTTGCCAGATTTGCTATTTTTGGCCTTACAATGCAAGGAATAATCTGGACACAGAACAGTTTCCGGTTCTTGCACAACACAGCATTCAAGTCATTCAGAACATGAATTTTTTTACGATAACCACAGAAATTCACGCGCGCTCATTGGCTAACTTTTATTGTCGATATGCGGACAGACACATGAATTTAAAATAATGGGACGCGTCAGCGAGGGAGAGCGGGCAATTTGACAATTTGCTATCGCCTCGTGGGTCCACAACTACTTTGACAATGTCATGACGAAATTCATGATAAAAAAAAACAAGACAGACGCATAAAAAAACTGCCATCAATTTGTTAAATGTAAGGATCGAGTTTCAACAACGATCTATTTCAGGCTCTTGGTAGTTGGGGAAGACTAAAGCGAGGAACGAGTGTTTCTAACTGGCTGCTTCTTGCTCGCGAATACTCTAATCAAACAACCAATCAAACTCTCTGTATACAGTGAGGATTTACGTCATCACGCGGGAATTTTCATGTCCGGTCTCCGACGTTTTTGATCGGGGAAAGAAAATTAGCACATCAGGTCCTTTGGTTTTTTAATTCTAATTTTGTCCTTCTGTTTAGGAAGCTCAGAAAATTGTTTCAGAACATAACTCCACCAGGCCACTGTTTTTGTACATGGCGTTTGAGAATGTTCACGATCCAATACAAGCACCGAAAGAATACCTTAACAAGTACAGCTTTATACACGACAAAGATCGGAGAGGCTATGCCGCTATGATGCACTTAGTGGACGAAGCTATTGGGAACATAACTACTGCGTTTAAAGAGAAAGGGTAGTGTGCTTTACAAGTGTGGAAAATTTATCTTCTAAGTGGAAAAGTAGCCGATGGCTTTACGATTTCTAAGTAATATATAAATTACGAGATCTCGTATCGGCTCATCCAAACACCGAGAGGAGGGTTGAAAATACGACGTACAGCGGAGTATTTTTGACAAAATTCAAGGTGTTTGAATAGCCGATGAAACACTGTCTCGAGTGTTTGATATAGCGTCTCAATCGAAACAAAAACTAAGGAGTAAACGGAGAAGTAAAATCGTCAAAATCTATACTAACTAAGATAGGGTATCCAAACCTCCTTTATGGTTGTGATTTTCTCTGTTTTAATTTGATGAATTATTACATGCAATGGGTTTGAGAAGTTAGTATCTAAATCCGGCTTTCAGACGCGCTTTCGTTTCGTGGAAAACTTGGTCCAAGGCCTAAGTTTGTTTTAAATGTCTTATGACAACGCCGATTTTGCGAAAACAGTGCGACGCGCGATTTTTGTCTCCTTCGCCGCTTTATGATCCGCTCTCAAATGCTCTTTTTCTACAATAACTGCAGAAATTCTTGCGCCCTCATTGGCTAATTTTTATTGTCAATAAGCGTACAGTTTTCGATGCGTCTGTCCTGATATTGACAATGAATTTCGTTATAACATTGTCAAATTAGTCTGCGTATCCACAGTTACTTTGACGATGTTATGACGAAATTCATTATCAATAACAGGACAGACGCATAAAAAACTGACGTCAATTTGTTAAATTCACGTTCTGCCGCCGGGTTCCGCTCTAAAGTTCACCAAACGTTCTACAATTTGTAAATTTGTGAAACATGTCTCGCGAACACGACATAAAATAGCGTCCATCATTTATTTAATGACAAATTCTTCTCACTTGTTGATATTTCCAGGCTATGGAATAATACCCTTGCGATATTTAGTTCGGATAATGGAGGAGATCCTTTCTATCGAGGCTTCAACTACCCCCTGCGTGGATACAAGAGAACACTATGGGAGGGTGGGGTGAAGGCGAGTGGTTTTGTTCATGGTCAGATGCTCAAACGAAAAGGAGTGATATCACGTGATTTAGTTCACGTGACTGACTGGTACCCAACTCTTCTCAACTTAGCAGGTATTTGTTAGTACTTTAAATTTCAAAATCCTGGATAACCCAGGTGGTCAAATCTTCTCAGACGAGTTGTTTTTAGTCATTAGACTGCTTAATACGTCAAAGAAGTTCGTACATTTACAGTGGAATTCTGTTGATTCGAGGCCAGGGAATTGTGGCCGACATGTTACTGGAGTACTTTGGGTAGGATCAAACATCACGACTGGTAAAAGTTGAGTGACGTTTTTGGAGATATAACACAGTTGCAATTCTAAACAACATTTAACAAACGTCGGGAATGTAGATATTATTTTAAAAATATTATTATAAAATTATTATTAGAAATATTAACAATGGAAAAATGAACCTTATAAACGGGGTATAATTATTTAAGGATTATTCAGGTTGGGATTTCAGAATGTGGCCGTTGGCCGTATTAATGGAGTGGCCGCATTTACGAGGTTTTCTTGTCAGCAAATGTATGAGTAGACTACGAGTACTCCCTCTTTCGCTTAATCCGTCGAGCGAGACGCGATAGAAACACGCGAGAAAAAAATGGCCGCGCGAGATCCTGGGGGCGAGGAGCACGCGAAGGTCGCGTGCTTCTCGCCCCAGGATTTCGCGCGGCCATTTTTTTCTCGCGTGTTGCATTCACGTCTCGCTCGACGGACTAAGCGAAAGAGGGAGTACTCGTGGTCTAATGTATGGGTGTTTCGCGGGGACAAAAAAAGTTGCCGTAATATTAAGGTGACCGTACTCAGTAACGAGGTGATCGTGAAACTGGGTTCCACTGCATTATGGAGTTCTCCTCTCGTCCATATTGTTCGAGAAGGGCTGGAAGGAAAAATCTGGCCGTTTGTAACCACGCTTCTCTGGGTATTTTTCACGGAGTATTGTTAAGTTTATTTCTGCAGATACGTTCATGTCAGGTAATTTTCGTAGGTGGTGCAACAGACTCACACCCCATCCCAGTTGATGGCTTTGATGTATGGGACACCATTTCTAATGGAGCAACTTCACCAAGAAAAGAGGTTCTTCTTAATATCGATTTCCCTGAAAAGAGGCGTGGCCTTCTACTGACGTATGACACGTGGTACTCTGGAGCGGCAATTCGTGTCGGTGACATGAAGCTGTTAATGAACGTTCCTAACGCGACTTGGTACCAGGTTCCCGAGGAAGGCGGGGTTCCTCCAGACATGGACGAGATTTGGGTCAGTAACAGTCCTGTTTCTTCCGACATTTTTCAGAGTTTTGGTGCAAATTTGAATGATATTTTGGAGCGATTTGCTTTATCTGGATGGCTTTTTTTCCGGGATGCAGAAAACTGCTTTTGGTCCCGATTATTGAAAACCGATTGTTGAAAAGGTTAATAACACTGTCCACTACACAAATCACCATCTAGTGAATAGCGAAATTGGTTGGGACTTGTGCACTGTATAATCCAGTCTGTCCTTTGAGAAAACCACATTTATCTTAAACGCATCTGATGCGATCCTGCGATCGTTTCCTCGGCGGATTAAAGATTGCTTTTGAAATTCTCTTTACAAAATGGCTTCCATGTCTTGATGGTTCAAATCGCACCAAACATCGCTTTAGAATCACACCAAAACTGAAGAAAAGCAAGTTCTTTACATATTATCGTGACCATAGGATAGGTGGGTATCCTGTGCATTTGGCTCAGCCCAACCTCAGACCGTTTGGCCGTCAATATTGAGGAATTTTGAGTTTGTTGACATGTAACTTAGAAACAATGTTTGAAACTATTTTTAAACACGATTTAAATAATTAAATTTACTAAGTTTATTTAAGTGTTTAGCACTACTGTTCTAACTGTGCACACTGAAATTAGCAAACAAATATTGTAAAAATATTGTAAATTAAACAGAAGCGTGTCAAAAATTCCAACTGGCTGGTGGAGGCTGACAAGTTGGTTACTAGAAAAGCGCGAAGGAGTTGAATCTGGGACCACCAAACACAAATCTATCTAGTGGCCGGGAGGAGGATTTGAACCCGGGACCTCAGGATTACAAATCCAGCGCCCTAACCACGAGGCTACGCTGCCTCCACCTATGATAGCGCGTACAAATGTCTGACTCATTCTCTCTTAGGATCAAAAGACAAACATCATAGAACTAGCTCTCTTCAACGTTACCGCTGATCCAACTGAACGGCACGATATAAGCCACAAGCATCCTGATATTGTGCGACGTCTGAAGGAACGCATACATGAACATCAGAAGACCGCTGTCCCACCAGGAATGGTTCCAGAAGATGTCATGGGGTTGATTGCAGCCATGAAAAACAAAGCTTGGTTACCATGGAGAGATACTTGCAATGCAAAATGATAGACGCGCGCTCTTTTTTCAGTGATAAAAACGCCAATAACGACCGTTGTTAGATACTGATAATAATGACTCAGTGACCCGAACTGGAACATACCCGCACTCCAAAGGGAAATGGGAAAAGCTTGGTCAATGTGGCGACGGTCCCAAGCCCTTTTGAATGTTTTCTCCACGAGAAAACAATAATGAAATTTATGCTTGTGTTAGTCACCATGTGTTAGAGTGCAA